>VDFB02008043.1:0-11534 GCA_007258455.2 Sequoia sempervirens
GTCTCCCCTTGGTCTTCTTCTTCATCAATTACTTGGGTGAGAAAAACATCTGAATTTGTCAGAAAATCTAGGATGTGTTTGTCATCATCAAACACTTGGAAATTTGTGATATTATTTGGAACTGACGGTGTTGAAGTGATCTCTACTGTAAATTTCTTCACTGCATCCATCTCAAGCGGCTCTAAGGAACTTGCTGATTGGGCTAGGGAATTAGCAATTTTGTTTTGAGAGCGATACACTGATTTGATATTGAAAGCGTCAAAGCTTTCGATGAGGTCCCAGACGCGATTTCTGTATCCTCTCAGCCTCTTGTCATGGCAAGTGTACTTCTTTCTTACTTGCCTCACTACAATTTCTGAATCACCGTAAACATGTAGCACTTTAACCTTCTTGCGAATTGCATGGAGCAATCCGTGCACTAATGACTCATATTCTGTGACGTTGTTGGTACATGGGAACTGTAATCTCATGGCGGCCAGGTAGGTTTCGCCGGATGGACTGATAAGCTCATACCCAGCTCCATTGCCTTTCTTGGATTTCGAACCATCGAACCTCAAGGTCCAAACTTGTTCTTTCTCTGGCAATTGATATGAGGTGGGAGTCTTTTCGTTCTGGACTTCTGGAGCAAAATGATCTTGAAACTGGTTTACATCTTGAATCTTTTCTCCCTCTGATGAGAGATCTCTTTCTTCATCTGATACTGTCAAACATTCGTCTTCTGAAATTTGGGATGTTCTTGCGTGTACTTGATCTAAGGCTATTTTGCACATGGCGCAAGAGAATTCAGAATGGAAAGCGTTGTGTATACGGCACCAATTGGGTAGCAACAAGTCTTGCACAAAGGCATGACTTCCCAATTCTCTTTCTTGTCTCATACTTCTGAGCACAAATCTTCTAAAGTTCTCGAACATGCTTTCGCCTTCATCTGGTGATAGCTCTTCATCACTCTCCGTAGGTACTTCTGTTGAATATGCAATCTCCGGTGATTCTTTCTGATCATTTGAACATTGTAACATCAAAACTTCTAGTGCCTGTGGGATGTACTGGCCCAAATCTGTTTCACAAAACAAAATTTCATTGTTTTCCCCATTCTCTGTGATCATCAGTCTAAGTCTAGGCGTACTTTCAATTCTGATCTGGTTTGGAATACCCTTCCAAGGCAACCACATATGTGAAAAATCAGTGGCAAAGTAGCCATTCAATCTGCGAGTCCAGTCTCTTCCTAAAACCATACCATATCCATCAGGAATATCAACTACAGAAATGTCAATGAACTGTTGAATCCTTGGATCGGTTGATATTTGCATATGTATGTTGTTCAATTCTCCTATGACTGGGACTTCTGTCTTATCTAACTACGTTACTTTCTTGTTTGTTCTTGTGGGTGTCAAACCCAATCTGCGGCAGATTGCTAATGGCATTACATTGCTTGATGCTCCTGAGTCAATTAGACAATTGTGTAGGAGTTTGTTGAAAATCCGGAGCGAGACGAGGAAAGGAGCTGGTTCATCTTTTCCCTGATAGAATATCACTGGACTTCCTTTTTGCGTGCCGGCTTCCGCTTCCTTAGCTCTAACCCTAGTGTTCTTCTCAATCTGTGGAATCTCTGCTCCTTTTGCTGGATTCTCCATCTTGTTTTCTTTCGAACTTAGACACACTTGTTCATGTCTAGCTATATTCTGTCCTGGCATCTCTATGCCTTCTTTTACTTCGTACATACCTCGAGTTCCTTTAGAACTCTGATGTCCTTCTTGGGTAGACTGGGATTGTTCATTTTGGACGACGTTCACATTGGTTGTGGAATTGGCAGCCTTGTTGACCGAATCTTGCGTTGCGTCCTTCAAGCTGTCTAGGAACGTATTCCTTATCTCCGGAACCTTCATTAGTTCAAACAAAGACACTCACCTTGATTTTCTTTACTTCTTCTGTAACATATTGACTCAATCTTCTCAACTCGTCCTTAGGAGGGGTGGGATTACTAGCATTGCTACTAGCAGTATCTCCTTGTCTATATTGTGACGCATCTCTTGGAAGGGGTGGGTTATTGCTTGCATTTGGATGCGGCGGCGTTTGGAAGTTATTTGGAGGAACTGATGATGTCAAAGGCTCTTGATTTTTCCGATAGTAAACCTTTGGTGGATTGTTGCCAGTCTGTTGAAATGCTTGAATTTCTTTTACACCTTCGACCAATATGTTGTTACTCAATGGCGGGAAGTAATAGTTGGCCGTGTCTTCTACATTTCCTTCAGCAACTGTGTATGAGTAGACGGTGGGTGGCGCCTCCACAGGTCCATTAGCTGATGCGGGTGGAAACCTTTGAGTGTGTTGATACTGTGGATATTCTTGAGGTTGATACTGAGTGCTTTCAATTACAAGGGCCTGATCATATCTAGGCGCAGGAACTATTTCATATCCAGTCACCGGAGGATTTTCTGAATTTCTCTTTTCACTTTTAAAAATGTCTGCCGCTACTTGAAACTCGTGGCAATGTAACTCGGAATGCTGATCTGTGTTGTGTAGTCTGCACCACCCTGATAAAGCTGCTTCAGCTAAGAATACCTTATCAGCAGGACGATTGTCGGCAGGCGGGTTGTCTAAAGGTGATGGCACATTTCCATTGTTGGGTCCAGTGTTCCAAGTCTTCCTTTGAAAGCCTGGGTTGTTGTTCCGAAAGCCTTGATTATTTCCCTGGAAATTTTGGTTGTCTCTCTGATAATTATGATTGTCCCTTTGATATCCAGAATGGCCCTGCCCTTGGTAATTTCCTTGAGGCGGCTGATAGTTCTTTTGAAGGTTCTGCATTTGGCTAGTCTGACCTTTTAGGTGGGTGACTTCAGTTGACAGCCTTTTGACTTGTTCGATCAATTCTCTCATTTCATCTCTTTCTTCCTGGGTTCGCGTGGGAGTTGTCACATTCTGGAGATATATTGGCTGTGTCGGTGGCACCTGAGACATGGGCATCCCTGGGTGGAGAACCATTTGATTACTTGGAACTGGATTCATCATGGGTGTCTGGTGGGCCAATGCTCTATTAATATCTTGAATTTGATTCGGAGGAGCTGTGTTCCCTAAATAGTGAAGTGGACCTGGGCTTAAACCTATTCCGAGACCAGTACTGGCCGTGATCGCTGCAGCATATGCTCCTTTCAAATCTGCTGGGAGCGGATTTGTCGACTTCACGAACATGGCAGTAAGACGATCTAAGGCTTCATAATAAATTGGCAATGCTGCTGCATTGTCCAGCAAATAGGGATCTCTTAGACGGGTATAAGCCTTGTGGAACCTATTATTGAATGTGCTAATTGGCTCGTGTTCCTGCCTTTTGATTTCCACAAATTGTCTATACAAATCAGATGGAGCAATGGGTGGTCTGAACTTTTCTAGAAAAGCAGTCTTCATTTGTTGCCATGTGCGAATGGAATTAGCTGGCAAATGGATATACCAGTAAGATGCTTCCTCATCAAATGTGTAAGGAAATAATCTGCAGGCAACATCTTCTTCCTGAATATCTCGGTTTTGAAGAAGATCTTCAAACAGCTTAACATGCTCGTCTGCAGTGTGATTCAGGTCACCACTATGGAACTTGGAACAGAAATGTTCCGGATTCTTTGGTAGATCATGGTAAACAGCAAATGTCATAGGTGACGCATCTGCTGGACGCCACACCATTGGAGCGTTTGGTTTATTCGGTTGAACTGGTGGGATTGGTGGGACTGGTTGTGCAGCCACTATAACTTGTTGACGATCTAATTGGTTGGCACTTGGTGAATTTTGGAAAAGACCAAAAGAATCTTCTTCGCTTGGCACTTGTGTACTTGATGGTGCTTCCTTCAATGCTTTTCTCTGTCTATTTCTGTGAGGAGATAGCACAACAAATTCTTTGAAAGAACTGGGAGTGGATCTAGTGACTCTCCGAAACTTTTCTGCTGAAAAAGAGCCAATTCGATCCAGTGTGTTCTACCTTAAGCTTGCCTAGGTGGTGCAGGAGCTGCGGGTGCCGGAATTGCTTCCTGGGCTTGTTGATTCAATTGTTGGTTGACTTGTCGGATGTGCTCTCGTTCAAGAGCTTCAAATCTTTCAACAAAGAGGTCTCTTTGAACGTTGAACTCAATTCGTCGTGCTCTTTCTTCTTCTTCTTCAAGGATAAATTGCATGCGAAACCAATCAGGAGCACTTCTTCTCACTTGCCACGCAAGGCTGAACAATTCAGTGATAATGTCTTCTTGTTCGTCGTGAAAACCCAAATTTGGCTGCAATACTGGCTGTGGATCCTGGTTTGGATTAGGAACGTTGGCTGGGAGTCCCATTCTTCATTCTATTACTCAAACTTGAATTGGAAGATGAACTTACGGCAAATGATCTTTCTATCTCGTCAAACTTTTCTTTCAGGCGATCTATCTTCTGCCTTATCAGATCTTTCTTGATAGCTTCTTTGAACCTTTTTCCTTTTTCTTCTTCCCTAGCAAGGACGCGACTCGTTTGTCTGAACTCAGCTCGATCTACCTGCGACTTCCAAGCTAGTGTGTACAACTGATCAATGATATCGGTTGGTGGTTGATCTGGTTGCTCGACAGGTACATCAAAAGGAAATTCGTGGGGTAACACCATACTGCATCATGTTCACTTTGAGAGTAACTTAGTATTGTTTACAAAGGCCCTCCTTCTAGCGCCAGTTTGATGTTGATGTGCGTTTTATGACACAACGAACACCTTAGAACAAAGTGTCACAGACGCTCTATTCTCTCTTGAAAAACTACTTCCTATGCTAAGATTGCAAGTGAGGTCATAGGGTAATTCCAATGTTTAAGATGAACGCGGATAGGCTCTGTGGTATGGAGGTGATTTGCTGTGGGCACAAGTAAGATTTTGCAAGTTATTCGGAAAAGCGGAGACATAAATGCAGTACCATTTTGAATTTTTTGATTTTATAAAAAAAAGTGAAAAAAGATTTAGGGTTTAGAGATTCTATGCTACTCCTAAGAACTCAAGAGAAGACGAGGACTAAGTGAAACCAAATAAACCGTACTCTGTTTCGCCACGTTCAACGACAACTACGCAGAGCAAGTGCAATCTTCTAGGAATGTGCTTGTGATTTTCATGTGATAAATAATTGCCATCAAATCGAACAACAATTATCAAAACAGAAGTTAAGCATCCACAGTAAAGCTCAGTCTAACTTTGCACATTGAGTGAAATC
The DNA here is from genome assembly GCA_007258455.2 of Sequoia sempervirens. Taxonomy (NCBI): domain Eukaryota; kingdom Viridiplantae; phylum Streptophyta; class Pinopsida; order Cupressales; family Cupressaceae; genus Sequoia; species Sequoia sempervirens. The sequence goes on from VDFB02008043.1 coordinate 5,198, forward strand.
ATCCACCCAAAGAAAGTATGAGCTCGGTTTCACTAATCTCCGTTATCAATCAATCATTCTTCTAACATACATTTTAATTCAAATCTACTAAGAGAGAAAGAAAATATGCGACCATGCAACTATTCAACAATCAAGTATTCAAGGCACCTCATGCATTTGAACTTCATTATCAAAGTAGTGTTTTCACAACAATCTCATACAAACTCTCTCTTTATTTCTAACTATCTATCTCAAATCTGCTCTAACTTCTTAATGAATATCTAACTTCTAAGCCTCTAACTATCTCTAATTTCTAATGAAAAATGAGAGAGTGAGGGGGGGGTTTATATAGTTTTTGAAAATTACAAAGAACGGCCGAGATTGATTCAAGATCAATGGCCAAGATTAAATGGAACTAAACCCTAATTAGGGTTTCCAAAACCACAATCAGTTAACTGAAGAGAACACTAGACAACTGGAGTGTCATCCTTATCCGCTTGTGCAGCCTCACGTTCGGCGAACCTGGACACTATCAGGTCGACCTCCTCCATAGCAATGTCGGGCAGCACGCTGATGTTGTACTCTAGCAAATCCAAGTTCTCGGCACACTCTGCAAACATAGTCGTCCATGTTGGCTCTTGTAGCAAGAAAGAACTTCTGATGGCCATGAATTCGAACACTTTGGTGAAGCCTTCCTTCATAATCGGCCCAGTGGTGGAGAAAACTTTTTGTACTTGCTCTTTCAAACTCCTTGGCCGCAAGTGTTTCCTTCGGACAATCTCCTTGTCTAGCATATCTGCAGCCATCTCATAGATTTTACTTTGAATTTCTTTTACTTGTTCTTCAATTCTACCACCATCCTGCTTCACCTTTTCGAGGACTCCTTTCCTTGAGATTAAGGCATAGTACCATCCGTTGAAGTCATAAGCCGCTCCAGCTTCAATAACCTTGTCCTCAATCAATCTTTGCTTTGAAATGCCCTTTAGTTCCCGGATGCATGGGATGATCCTGCCCTGAATATCCTCGAGACTGCTCCATGACTCTGCAAGATCCGCAACTCGCGAAAGCATGAAGGAAGCCTGTTCATTTATATGTGCCAACTTTTCTGCAAACACCAACGCTTCTTCTTTCCTTCCAACCATCCAGCTTTTAGCTTCCCTCGCTGTTGTCAACTCTTCTTCAGAATTTGCATCTGGTTCCTGTGAAGCAGTTGGAGGTAAAGGCGCCACCTGTTCACCTTCGTTTAGTGGCTTTGTCAAGTGCTGGATGTAGTCCTTTAGGCGCTGGATTTCTTTCTTGTACTCTTTCTTCTTGGCAACTTCCTTTTCTAACCTGGCCTTGATGGTGGCCACGGAATTATCCAAGTCTTCGACTTCCTGCTCTTTTGTTGCTGGACCCATGTCGACAGTTGTGATAGCATATTCCTCAGGAGCAATCTCGTCTTGAAACTTGTCGGCTGCAGGCACTGCAATTTGCACCGTGCGATTTCCAGCTTCATCTCTCTGGATGGTAGAGAACTTTTTGGCCTTCTTCCTTGGGGCAGTTTGCTCTAATCTGGCCAGAAAATCTGTGTCATTGTCCTCCTCAAGGACCTCCACTGGCGCTTTTCTTTTCAATCTTTCCCTCAGCCATTCTGGAACTGTTGGCCGCTCAATTACGTCTTGTTGTTCTTGGTCGTCCTGTATGCCCTGCACTTCCTGATCTTCTTGAATTTCCGGCATACTTTGAATTTCTTGGACCAACTGCATATCCTGGATCTCCTGGACGGATGGGTCCTCTTGAATGCCTTTGAGGGCGGAAATCATTCCTTCCTCGAATTCTCTATCCTCGATGTCCGTGTCGTTATCCGATCCTAAGATTTATGTGCTTGCTGGAGAGGGTTGATCATCATCTTCTACTTGGATTGGCTCTATATTTTCAACTGGAGAAGGGATCCTGGCATTCTCCAAAGATTCTTTATCCAAGGCAAGCATTTCTTCTATGTTCCTAGAAGTGGCCGACTGGAGGGGTCTGGACTTGTGTTTCTTCCGCGTAGGCCCTTCATCTATCTCTTTACCCTTGTCTTGCCTTGCAGTTTTATCGGCTTCTTTCCTCTTCTTCGAGTTGGCAGCATCTATTGGTCCATCTCCACGAGATGCACCGGCGTTTGAAGAACATGACTCTATGTCTCCCATCAACTCATAGGTAAATTGCACATTTCTCTGTTTTAGGACCTCTACTTGACGATCTATCCACCACTGAGAGTACTTGAAAACAGGGCGCATCAAAGTGGCTAGATCACCCATCTCAGGCTCAAACCATTTTATAGGTGGAAGTGGCTCATTCTCCTTGAAGCCTGGCTGCACGTATATTCCATCATCTTGCAGTTGGTCAGGTATTTTGAAGAGCTCGGTCGTCCTTATCATGCTTAATGGCAACCTTGACCATAACCTTCTCCTTACATCATATTCATCGGCTGCGTTGGCCCAAAATTCCTCTAGGTCAACCCGATGTTTGTATCTTTCCCCGTCCACAATCTTGATGTGATGAAGCGGATCGAAGTTGCTCCTAGCTTTGTATGATATGAATGGATACTGCTGAATCTCCAGTCGAGCAACCTCTGCTGCTTGTGCTGTCGGGCATGACTCCTCCATGTTGCCGATGAAAAACGGAAAGGTGACAGCAGCTTTCTGCTTAGGCCTTTGGATGTTCTGATATGTTTCTAATTGTCTTAGCACTTCCAACAATACCATCCTGTTAGTCGGATAGACAGGCAGCCTATAAGGATTTCCGGAAAATCCTTGGATTCTGATGTAGGTGAACTTAGGATATTGAATAAACCAGAATCCATACCGACTGATCAAGCTCTTAGCTTCATGCGAGAGTCTTTGGTGCGTTCCGCCTTGAAGAAGTCGGGTGATATACATCAAAAATGCATCGTGAGCTCTCCGGAAATGGGACTTCTCTTTCAGCTGCAGCTGTGGATAGCAGTCGTAGACTTTGAATTTCCCCTCGCCGTTGCCAACCACGCCTTTGCATGTCAAGCCAGGATATTTATAATATCTCGCAAGTGAATATACAATGTAGGAGCTCATGTGGAAAATCTTGGTCTGCTCAAAGTTGACCAACTGTTCGTGCAAGCTGTCGCTAATCATCCTGGACCAATTGAACATTTTGACTCCAGTGATTATTTCGTCAATAAAATAGTACATCCATTCTTCGAAAGGAGCACCGTGGGCACTGCCTACCATTCTGTTAAGTAGCAGAACAATATCACCATATTCCTCTTTGAAGTGGGTTCTGATCAACTTTTTCGGCATTTTGCTTGCAGTAGGCTTTGGTTTTAATAACCAATTCTTGTTTATGTTGGATGCACAGAGATCCTTTTGACTTTGATAAAGTTTGAGTGCATCCTGCTTAGTGCGATAGGATGTTCGGTTGTATACTGGAATGCCAAAAGTCTCCTGGATTGCTGGCTCGGACAAGTAGGCAAGGATCCTTCCGTCAGGAGCTTCTATCTGTCTGTCTTGTGCGTTGTAATGTAGTGCGCATTCTGCCATCAACTCAGGACATTCTTTAGCTGGTGGAAATCCAGCTGCATGGACGATTCCGTTGCGCATCATTCTCATGGCGATTGGTGTAGGCAGACGTCCATCAGTCCCGTACATTCTCTTCCGGAAATCTTCAAGATCAACGTGGCCAAGATCAGTGTCTAGAACGTGCTCCCACTTGGACTTGATTTTCGATTGTGTTTGGACACCTTTGCTTGCAAATTTCATCTTGGCTGCTTCGAGAATAGATCTGCAAGAGAAGGAAGAAAGGAAAATCAGAATTCGACATTAAAATCAGTTTGAAAGAACATTCCAGCTGGTAATCAAATTAGATTTCGCAAAAAATAACAAGCTGGAAAAATAAATAAATGGTGAAGCTTCATGTTAACATGAAATGGACAAGAAAAATCTGCCTTGTGACTTCTTGGAGACGTGACCACGATTGCAATGCAAGCTGATAACAGAATATTTCTTTCACTTTGCTGCAAATTTTCTCAACCTTTTGCCTTAAACAATTCTCCTCTCACAACTTTTCTTCTCAAAATCGAGTGATTGCACAAATGAAAAACGAAATCACTTATAGAAGTGAGAGGGTCGATCATTTTAGTAAATTTGCAATGTTTCCTTTGAATCAAGTTCGAACTCATCTTTCACTTTGCTTTCGTATGGCAAGTTCTATCCTCAATAATCTCGTCCGGGAAAGTTTCTAATTTCATTTCCAGTCCAACAAAACTCTTTTTCTCTCTTCCCAATTTCGAATTTCTCAAGACTTATCTCTTTTTTGGTTGTTGGAAAATAAATGATTAAAATAATTAAAATAATTATTTTATGTGTCCATTCCAACCCATTCATTTTATTGGCAAATTATTTTTGATTTTCGAAAATTTCCTTGCCAATGCCTTAGGCCAATTTTTCATTTTTCCAATTTTTTTTCGCCATAATCTTCATTATCCAATTTATTGGTCCATGATTTTTTGATCGTTTCCCAAAAATATTTGGCCATGTCCAATTTTATTTGGCCATAAATATTTCTCGTTTGACATTTTTCTAACCATGTCCAACTTTTTCCTAGCCATGTCCAATATTTTTATAGCCATATCTTGTCCAAAATTCTTTCGCCATGTCCAACTTTTTTTAGCCACGTCCAATTTATTTTGTCCATTTGCTTGATCTTTCCACCATTTTCTTAGCCATGGCGAAGATTTTTTGCTTGGTTTTTCACAATTTTTTCTTGCCAAGGCGAAGATTTTCTTTGGTCACTTGGGCGAATATTCAAAGTGCCATGCATATTTTAGTTTTCCAAAGGTTCGGACTTAGGCAAATTTCAATTTTTTACACTCTCTAACACATGGCGGACTTTAACATTTTCTTTGCCATTCACTTTTCCTTGGCTATGGCTTAGCCATTTTCCTCTTTTACCTTGGCGGACTTTGATCTTTGTTAAGCCATTTCTCCTTTTGGCTAGGCGGACTTAGCACATTTTGTTGCCACTTTAAAATTATCTAAGGCGGACTTCCTCTATTTTGTGGCCACTTGACTTCTTGGCTGAGGGCGGACTTTGTTGATTCCTTGGCCATTGTCTAACATTTAAGGCGAACTTCATCTTGTGTTAGGCTATTACAAGGGCGGACTTCAGCTTTGACCTGACTATTCACTCTTTGCCTTAGGCATTTTCCTCTTCCATAGGGCGGAATTTAACTTGTCTTTGGCCACTTTAACTTGTCCTTGTCCATGCCTTAGCCAAATTTCTTTCTTTTACCTTAGGCGGACTTCCTCATATTCTTCGCCGGTGGTCACTTTGCTTAGAGGCGGACTTGCTACGGCGCGTTTTGCCACTCCCTCTTAGACTAAGGTGGACTTCATGGTTTCATTGCCACTCACCTCATCTTCTTTGGGCGGACTTCAGCTAGTGGTTGACCATTTCACTCTTTGGCTGGGCGGACTTGACTTATTTCCTAGCCACTCCCTTCTTGGCTAAGGCGGACTTCACAGTTTTCTTTGCCAATCACCACATGGACAGGGCGGACTTGCTCATCTTTGATGCCATTGGACAAGGCGGACTTCCTCTCCTTCATTGCCATTTGCATTTTGTCCAAGGCGGACTTCCTCATTTCTGATGCCACTTCTCCTTTCACCCAAGGCGGACTTCCTTATTTTCCTTGCCATTGGATGGCGGACTTCATCATTTGGCTAACCATTGTCTTCATGTTGCTGGGCGGAGTTTCCTAGTTGGCTTGCCATTTACCAATCTTTACACAGCCACACAAGGGCGGAATTCATTGAATGTTTGGCCATTGCCAATTTTTTCTTGCCACACAAGGGGCGGACTCTAGCACTTGGCTAGCCATTTGTAGGGCGGACTTTGTCCCTTGTCTGTCCATTGCCTCATTTTGTTAGACAAATTCCTCTTTTCCATGGGCGGACTTGACCTTTTGCTCTCCATTGACAATCTGCTAGGACTTGATCAGTTGTTTGCCATTGGCTCTATTTTTGTCACATGGAGTGACTTGGCATTATTTTCCTGCCGCACTGGTGGCTCCATACTTGGAAAAAATTTCGCAGACTTGATCTTTTCCATAGATATTCAGTCATAACCTTGCCATGGTCACTCAGTTTTTTATGAATTTTCAGATTTTCTTGACGAACTTCATGAATTTTACCAATTTATTGACGAATTCATCATCTCATTCACCATTTTCGATGCTCTTTACCAGATTTCTCTGTGATTTTCCAGAATTTCTCACCATTTTTTAACAGATTTTCCAGATTTTTGAACCTTTTTATGATTTTCCAGATTTTTTGACCAAAATTTCAAAAAACTTTGAATC
>VDFB02008044.1:0-12944 GCA_007258455.2 Sequoia sempervirens
TGTGTGATTGTAGGTTTATAGGTTGAAGAAAAAGTGGATTTGAAGCCCTCAAAATTACCAAAATGACAAAGTTGTCAAAGTTGTCATGAAAATTTTTCAAGGCTCACAGAAACTCAAATCTAGAGCAAGATATCCAAACTATTTGCATGAAATCAATGGTAAAGTACTTATTTGATCCATCTTTAGAGGCTCACAAAGTTTCACTTCAGAATTCTACTCTTGGGAAACTTTGTGACAAAATGAGATTGATACGCCACTTGTGGTGTATGAGTCATAGTATACCTATTTTCAAATTTTTTGTATAGATCTTGATTCAACAATTCTAGATTTCAATTTCAGCCTGAAACCCTAAACTAGGACTAAATTTCCCAAACTGGCATATGAGTCCTAGTGTGCCTTAAAAACAACATTTTCAAGATTTCACACTACTGAATTTGACTCCATTTTTTGAGGAACATTCGTTGGCCGTTCAACAAATATTTGTCAAAAAATCGACGAATTGATGAAAAAAATTTCGTTGCTATTTTTTCATCAAAATTTTGACAATGAATTAAATGTTGAAATAATGACGCAGATTCGTTGGTCATCTGCATCATAAAATGACTCAGATGTTTGTCAGAATATCGATGAAAACTTCGTGTATCCACTGATGAATTACAACAAAAATGCAATTGCAATGGCTCTTCCGAAGCATCAAAACAACACCAGAAGCTCGTCACCATTTCAACGAAATAGGCAAGGAGTTACGACAAAGCCTTTAACACAGCTAAGGAACTTTTTTAGACCTTTTCTGTGATTTTTTGGTAGCCTTCATCGAAATTGTGACAAAATGGGCAAGGAGTTACACGAAGCCTTCGTCACAGCTAAGCAACTTTGTAAGACCTCTTCTATGATTCATTGGTGGCCTTTTTCAAAATTGTGATGAAATGGGCAAGGAGTTATGATGAAGCCTTCATGGCAGCTATAGCAACTTCGTTGGTGGTTTTCATCGAAATTGGGACAAAACAATGTAATTTTTTTAAAAAATATTCATTAAAATGTACCTTCGCGGAGACTCTTGGCAATGACCACCAAAGCCAACCCATTGGTGAGAGATAAATCATTGGTACAGAATAGAAAACTCACTCTGATAGTCCATGTCTTGTTGATGACTTTTTTCGGAAAGATAGATCCAATGTCACACCGATCTGACCTCTTCAGGAGTTTTGAACACTGCTGGTTATTAGCAAGACATTTTGAGGGTCTCGCTGATTAAACAAGTGTCTAAGAGCAAGTAAACAAATGGAACCTATTAATTTTCTTATTTTTGGGTTCTTTAAATCATAGAATAGATACCATATTCTTGTGTATAATGTACTTATATTCAGATTTGAATTTGAGACCAATTGTCATTGCACATTCCATTTTACTTGCACAGAGTATTTTATAAGCAATATATTGATAATGCCAAATGATTTATGATGTTGTACAACTCTACCTATCATCACGCTTCTGTCGTTTCCGAGAGAACTTCTAAAGACAAGTTTACAATACCAAGTCAAATAATATGAAAAGACTTACTTCCATACAAATTAAATGATTATTCTCGATGAAAATTGTCTAATCACAACAACAATTCCATGAAAGGTTATCCATGCTTCATAAGAGATGACTGATCATACATATAGACTGTAAGATGCATAGAAAAAATATTACACTTGAGAACAACCAAGGGCTTACAAGGGAAGGAGTTAAGAAATGTCTAGATTGAAGATAAAATGTGTAGGAAAAATGCTAGTAAGTTAAGAGAACAAAACTTGTGGTGGTTCATATTCCTGACCTAATCAAGCCTTTTTGAACAACTTAAAAAAATTAAATACTAACACATACATGAGACATGTAATGAACTTCCTAACATCCGCTATCTTTTCATTAATGCTATAGTAAAGGAGAAATAATTATAATTGTAACACTATTCATAGTCCACTAAATTATGTTCATAATTTGTGTTCAATGGACCTCAGTTTTATCATTATACTACCCATCTACTACCATATTTTAATCCATGGTTCAACTATCTCAAATCTAAAGAAGCACCTTCAATTAACCATTTAAAGTACTATAAAATAAGGTAAGACTTTTACTTGAGAAAGATTGGGTACACTTGTAGGATTAAAGTTCTCACAATCATTAGGATTTATTGGCACACAGACACAACCTGCAACATATGAAGTAATGGATGACTAAAAGTTAGTGAAATGGTCCTTAATATGTGACTGGTTTGCAAATTGATTGGTATAAAATAAGGTTACAAACAGATCTACATGAAAAATTATGAGGATAATCTACTGTAATCATCAAAATAGATAAAAAGTGTAAAGGAAAGAGCCGAGCTACATCCCTAGAGCCTAAAAAAAACACATGCAAGAAACATAAAAAAAGAACAAACCAGCTTTTGGATGAATACAAAATTTTCCCTTTAGCAAGTGATTCATATGCTTCTACACTTGACACATGTGACATTAAGAAGATTTTAGTCTCCTCATGGAAATTAACCTACTTTACGTAATAAAACCCGTGAAAAACCAATACATATACCTCCATGTCTAGCCAAGGGTAGGTATAAGAGAAAAAATTATTCAATGCAATGCCAAAAATATCAATGTGTGTGTAGGTTTGTATTACCTTTTCATATATCATTTTCTCAATCGCTTCAAGGAAAAAATAACAATACCAAAGTGATAGCGAATTTCACCTTCATAGGGCTCCCTTATTGCTACACATGCATATACAAGCATTATTCGAGCTCTAAACTATTTAAATATTAAGGATTTAATTAGCTATAAGATGGAAAGTTGTTGTTTAGACATAATCCATCATCTTTTACATATGTTTATTCACTCCTAACGCTTCAGATAAATTTGTGTAAATGAGACATAAATGTGAATCTTTTATGACAAAGAAAATTCTTAACAGGAGGGGGGAGAGAGCAAAGGGTAGGGGCAAGAGAATGCTTGAATGTATAGCAAAGTATAACATTTGATCATGATAACAATGAAATGAATCTTAAGTTTGAAGCATTAATATCATTTACAACATTTATGATTAAGAATGAATGTAAGTAGAGAAAATTTTGCATACCTGCAAATGGTACAAAATTTCAAGGTTAAGTCGAAGCCTCCCATCAACAAAAAGATCCAAATATCTGTGTATCTATCTTAATCGAGCCTCTAAACCCTTCAGAGATGTCAATTTTTCCACTAACTGTTATGTGCACAAAATTTATTATGTCACCACTAAAATAGAAAAAACAGCTGAAACCAAATCCACAACACAACAAATGGTATCTGCTGTACAACCATACAAACAAACTCAAACCTCGTAACATTGGGAAAACTTCAAATTCAGCATGGTTTCTGGTATAAAATCATTTTTCGCCACTATAGTGAAAAATTAGCACTCTTTTTCATCTTGTGATATTGGTTTGATGCTCAAATAATGCATTTCTTATATTGAAAAGTACATTACCTTTATTGATTTCTTTGTTTCGAGAATAGCGAACATTATCTAATTTAACAAGGCCAACCCGCTACGACGATGGAGTTTGTTCTCCCCTCATTACTACTTCCCTTCACCCCCATACCCAATCATATAACATTAATCATTCATTCATCATCCATTAATAACATAAACCTATTCATTCATCCATTAATAATATATAACATTCTACCCATTAACATATTAAATTCATTAATTAACATATTCACATTCATTCATTAACATATAATATATTCTATCTTTTCCGCTATTATCAAAAATATGTTGTCATGATATGATTGGCAAATTTTTGTTTCTTTAAAGCTAAAAAATATAAAAGTGGAGTATCATTTTCTAAATCTATCCGTCTCCCCTTTTAGTTGTTCTAATTCTCCCTATGATCTTAATGTATGCCTAGTCGCCTCCGCCATGACATGGAATGCTGCTGCAGGGTCTCAAGTATAATAGCCAAAAGAAATGTTAAACTAATATGTTTTATTATTATTGTTACAAGTATTTCATTAATTAAAAGAAAATTAGAGGGTTCTTCTTTTACTTGATGGGTCCGCCAATGCTCTTGAACTTTGTTATAGACTCATGCTCAACATGCTAAACATCCTCTAAATCCTAATCTGCAGTTGAAACACGAAAGGTTACATTAATTAATACACCAATTGAAATTAAATATGTTTAAGAGAACATGAGAGTGGTCCTCTTTACCTGATGGGGCCACATCATATTCTTGATCTTCTCTAGTCTGATCATGCTCAACACATTGATCATGATCTACATGCTCTAAAGTTGAAACATGAAAGGTTACATTAATTAATACACCAATTGTAATTAAATATGTTTAAAAGAACTTTAGAGTGGTCCTCTTTACCTAATGGGGCCACATCATGTTCCTGATCTTCTCTAGCCTGATCATGCTCTAAAGTACTGAGATGCACACCATGAAATTCATCTGTAGGTTGTGTTCCACCCTCACTAGACTGCATTCCAATGTCATGTGCAGTATTATCATTGCTTGAATGTTTAAAACAAATAGGCATGCAATTACTTTATGGTGGTAATTAATATTGAATAAATTGCACAAGTATTCAATTTTAAATAAACTTTATTGAGTTTATTTACCTGCATGTCAGATGTAGTGGAAGATTGTGTTTTCCCAGTCAAGACTCTTGGATGTTCAACCACGACACTATAGCCTTGCTGGAAGACAATATTCAGGTCATCTTCTATGGGAACTCTGTTGAATTCAGAGCCCTACATTTTTGCATAATATCATGAATTTTTCTTCTATGGTGTGATAAAACCAAAATTGTGTTCAATTTATTATTTGGATACTATATTTCATTTATTGATACTTACAATTCGTGTGAATAATTTCATATAATCACCAGAGCCAAGTTTGTGCTACCCGTGTTTTTCTAGTCTTGCCTTTGTTTCCTTTGATGTGTCGAGTAGCCTATGAAAGGTTTGAAATACGTTATATTATGTAAAAAGAAAGAGTAATCAGTATATAATTACATTGTTGATAGTATCACATACCTTCCTTGCCCCAGTGGTGTCTTTTCTTTTTTCTTTTCAGTCTTTTCCTTTCCATTCAACACCAGGTCCTTCCACTCCCTCTTCGGAATCATGGGGGGATGCTCATACTTTTTTTCTTGTCTAGATGTGACCTATATTGGTCCCTCACATAATTTAGATAGGTACCAAATTTCTTAAGGACCTTGGTTTGACTGAATGTTTTATCACCAAAGAGCACAAATAAACGGTTAATGAGCTCATCTTTTAAATCTTGATTTTGGGCATTCTATCGTGTACGTATGGTGGGTCTAAAGAGATCCAATGTAATATCACTTAGATGTTTATAAAAAACATCATTTCCTACAAAATGATCATGGGATCAATAGTCTAAAAAAGAGCTTATCAATAAGTAAATTTCAATTGGATTATATATAACACAAATCAAACATCTTATCTAGGACCTTTCTCTATCTTTATGGGAAGGAATACCCTGGCCACCAAAAAATGTGATTCCAAATGTTCCCATACTCAGTAATACGTGAAGATCTAGAAAATGTTGCTAAAATATCACCAAGACTAGTGACCCTACATCCCCAGTGCTATTGTCTTGGGACGCATGTTCCGCATGCCCGCTTATAAGAGGGTGTACTCCAATGGATGCCCTGCGATGGTATGTGTTGTCGGCTTCCTCTCGTGACGCATTGGCCAGGTATGGATTATGGGGTCGATGATGATGTATGCATAGAAGATCATGATGGACACTCTTGTACCAAACCCTACCTCGGCAACACTTGCAAGCATCTTGATCATGGCCGAGCATCATGAGGATGCAAAAAATCTTGTAAAAATAACACATATTTTAGTTCATGATATAAAACAGTACAAAATATAAAACCATGAATGAACTTATGTTATAATTAAAGACCTCATGACAACTTACTTGTAAGTTTTGTGATCTCTCAGTCAATATTTTAACCCTCTCTCTTATCTCATCTGTTTGAGGCACTATGAATAACAACTTAAGGATTTATTCATTGCATTTTTTTTGGGTCTTCCTTATCATATCGAGAGGGTTTGTTGAATAAGAAATGTCATCATCACATAATATTGACTGCACCTCCCTATGGATGCTCTCGTCTACTGCTGGTGCCTTTCCCCGATCAGTCGACTGCAACAAGAATATTAAAAACATTATCAAAATTAACCCAATAAACTTATCAAAACAACAACATAATAAAACATTTTGCTTGTATCTAATTTGTACAATTATAATGAGGTAAACTTGTTGGGTAGAAGTGCATGAAGATAAATTGCAATCTGTGCTCTAGGCCAGAGCCTCCTCCATACAATCAATGTCCCGCTGTGACAAAAAATAAATATAAAAAACATTACCGAAATGAAACCAATAGACTTACGAAAAAAAGAAAAGAATAAAATGGTATATTAGAGTTATTAATTAGAGGTTGGGTAAAATGGTACATAGTACGTACCACCCCCATATTAACTATGTTTGTAACTAAGCGATTCAAATTGTAATCGATTAGCAACTCTTCCCCTACAGTTATTGATTTTATCGCACATACAAATACATAGTTTCCCTCGTGCGCCTCGAATATGCAATTGGGTTGTTTATTTGTTGACCCAGATCATGTACTATTTATAAACCTTGCAATATTCCTTGATGCTTTTGGCCTTTCATCAATGTACATAGCTACTTCTTTATTTTGATCCTTATCTTTTAGCTGTATATAATTTACTAACAGTGCATACCTACGCATACTTCATGTATATCGAACCAGTTGCATTCAATCTTTGTAACTGTAACAGGGTCTGACATACTCCATCAATTTAGTAACTTTGTCGTAAAAAACCTTTATGCCATCCATGCAAAATAGGCCCAAACCATGTAATTACAATGGTGCTATGCAATATATCCTCTCATTGACACAAAATTCAGTGTTTATAGGAGGAAGTTCCTTGGGTACCGATTGTTTCCGTAGATGTTTGTAGCTCAAGGGCACCTCGACGTCGCCTATGCTCTCATCATCATAAGAACATGACCCCCCTTCAGCAAGAAAAAATTCCATGCATTTATAGAATTTTCTTCTAATCTTTTGACCTCTAGTTGATCTCGCTATTTTAGACATACTACATGTCTCACTTTCCTCTTCTCTTCCTGAATTTCCCTCGCTCGAGGAAGACAGATCTGACAAATACCTATTTGGTGGTTCCTGCACTCATAAGGATGTTGGATGAAGTTCTTTCATGGTGATGTGATCCTAAGGTGACATTGTGATTAATCTATCATTTCATCACTAGAGATTTCATAGGTTATAAGGTAATCAAGTCTTGATAGATTGCAAGTTATTGTTACTACCATCCAAATGTGTCCATCACAAATCGAATCTACTTAATGTTTTAACTCCCAAACTTTGTAACAAGTGCTAAATGTGACTATGGTCCACTAGTTACACAACCAAGGCCTCAAATGTATTCTCTAATTGTAATTTAAGGACTTTTGCTCTTCATTCAAGTAAATAAACTTGAAGGGAAACACCACCAAGTGGTTTATTGGACACCTACATTACTAAAAATAGCAACAAATTTACATTTAATTTCCATATGTCTAAGTGGTTAATGGGGAGGGAGTGTGTACTAGGCCTGGTTAAGTCATCATAAGTTTATGCTTTGACAATAATTTTTTTTTAAGTCATCTTAAATCTTTCTATGTCTAATTGCTAGGAGAATTTTGGTATGTTTTAAGGTAGGATGATTGATGAAAGATCCCAAAGATCCTTTCTCCATGGTATCAAGGTACACAGCAGTGGTCTTCTCTAATATGGTTGGACATGATTTAAAGAACTTAGCTAGGAATTATTCATTTAACCTAAGGTTTTCTCATAATGCCATCATTGGAAAAGTATGATCAAATTGTTCTATTATGTTGAATTTGGTCTATGTGCCTCTAGTAATCACTATAAATGTTTGTAAGGATAAAAATGACTAATTGCATTAGGTAGGAGGCAGGAATCAACTTCTGAGTTCTTCAAAGATTATATTCCTGGTCTGCAATTTTAAGGGTTGTGTGTGGAGGAGGTTATCACTGTACCAGCTGCGAGATCCTTTCCTTGTATTCTTTCTATAATTTTATTGTTCTTATTTATTTTTATTATTTTACAAATACACATACATATGCATTTACTTATTTTCAACATTTATTTCATGTAGTTTAATATTTCGACTCACTCATATTATATGTGTTTAAAGACTTTCAGAATTTCAATTACATTAATTTTATGGACACAGGAGTCTATAACACTACAAAACCGGCTGCTCTTTAAAATTAGCACCTCGTATTTAGAAATACCATCATGGTGCTATATTATAGATTTCTTTTTAATGATATGTTGTACTATTGTTCTAGAGAGCATCCAGTAATTGCATTTACATTTACATTAAAAAAATACATATATATTACACATGATACATGGCATGCATACATATATATATATATTTGTAGATATCATTTATATTCAGTTTTCAGAAACAACCCATTAGGTCTGTACATGGATAAAAATTCATAAAATTAGATCTCCCATACATGTTTTGTTGAAGCCTAGGCTTGAACCTCTCATTTCACATGATTTTCTTCACAAAACTATTGCGAACAATAGCTATACCTTCTTTATTTCTCATCCTATGCCCTATTCATGCATCCTACAATTACAACATTATCCATGGGGCTTCTTACACAAGCTACAATAATTACAAAAAGTGTAAGAGACCCTTTATATAATTTTTTGACTACAAAACCCTAAAAAATAGGGTAACTTAGATTATGATTTGTTGGTGAGCTGTATGGACAAAATTATTAGCACCAGCTCATTCTTGGAGTCTTTTGAAAGAGAAGCAAATCAGGTGGTAGTTAAGTACAAACCTTATAGTGTCAAGATGAATGAGGTGATCAATTTTGATTGGCCAACTGATGAAGATTACCAAAACTGGGTAAATGTATATTTAACTAAGGAAGAGTGAAAAGGAGTAGGTTGCTAACAATTGACAAATTAGTTGTTGCATTACAACAAATTCCAATTTTTTTTTTTGGTGACAGTCTAGGCATAAAATTCTTGAAGCTTTTTGTTGCTGCATCAACCATTCTCAGCGGGCACGATGAAAAAGAAGATTCTCTGGGGAGATTGTTGTTGTAACAAATTTTTGGAATATCACAAGGCAGTCCATTTGGCTGGTGACATGTGTGCTTTATGGACCAATGCTTGTTTGCTCCTTCTTTTCTATAAGAAGGATTCCAAGGCTAGAAGTACATGTTAGCAAGTTAGATATTTTTGGTCGAGTTTAGATGAAGTTGCAGAGAAAATTGTAAAGTCTAATGGTTTTAGGGAAAATGCAATTTAGGTTTTGAGTCATTCTATAGTAGGTTTTGAATTCATGGGGATTTGATGTTTTATGACAATACTGGCATTTAAATTGATATGATTAATTCGAACTCATGTCTCTCCATTGTACAAGCATATCTAAATTTTGAATAAAATGATCAAGGTTTGTTTCGTTCATCTCATTGTTGTGGTGTGTATGATTCTTGTTTTAGCTTTAATTCAAGGAATTAATTAAAATGTTTGAATGGGATTGCGTGTGGATATGTTCTTATAAGGATTACAAGGTATTGGGTTAGAATACATATTGTTGAGATTGTAAAGCAATGTTATCAAGGATTTTATATGCTATGTGTTAAATCTGTCATAAACCCTTAGATGCTTATAAATTTGACTCCTCCAATGGATATATGGCACTGATCTAAGTTGCACTTATTCATATGGATCAGTATTTGTTTTCTTTTACCTAGGGCTTGCTACAAATTGCAAATCAATGACTATATTATATTGTGAAATGTTGTAGTTATCTCATGCTCCAAATAGTTGATATTATTGATAAATAGCCAATT
Source organism: Sequoia sempervirens (assembly GCA_007258455.2). Lineage (NCBI taxonomy): Eukaryota > Viridiplantae > Streptophyta > Pinopsida > Cupressales > Cupressaceae > Sequoia > Sequoia sempervirens. The sequence continues at coordinate 10,007 of VDFB02008044.1, forward strand.
CTATTCGGTACTATCCTATTATGTTGAGATATTAAATGAGATTATTTGTTGTTGTTAATGTTGTTTATGATGATGGTGCAGAGGTTGTAAATGCATTAAGGGATCAACCTCCCATGTCTTGTAGAGCCCAAAGTGTAGGAGGTCTTTCAAATCCTCGTCAATTGGTCTAGGTCCCTCGAGCTACCCTTTATTGGAATTGGCAATTCCATAGGTAGATTAGAAGATCAACCTTCTTACCGTAAAAATAACCAACACCTTGCATATGTTTGTGGTGGAGGTATTAAAGAAGAATTATGTGTAGATCCACCTTATCCTAGCATATACTTGGGCTAAGCCTACAATTGCTTCAGACTCATGCGATGAAGGCTATGTGTGATGAAATCCTAGACCTCAACCAAGATGTGGGTAGATTATGGGAGCTTTTCCAAGACCTGAGGCTGGTCGATAAAAATGTGAAAGACTAAGCTATTTTATTTTTTTTGTCTTATCTTATACCATTTTACGAGAATGGGGGTGCCAATTTATGAGAAGATATTTGGAAAGTAGGCATGAAAATTGAAGGTTAAAGAGAATGGGGGTGCCAAACTTATAGTACTCATTGCCCCTTGGTCATCGATTTTCCCTGAGTGCCCTCAACCTTGTCCTCGGTGCTGGTATTGACCTTGTTTTCACTCCTCCAAACTCTTCCTCGACGCTGATATTGACCTTGTTTTCACTCCTCCAAACTCTTCATCAATGCTAGTATTGACCTTGTTTTAACTCCCAACTCTTCCTCGGCGCTGGCATTGACCTTGTTTTCACTACTCCAAACTCTTCCTCAACGTTGGCATTGACCTTGTTTTCACTACTCCAAACTCTTCCTTGGTGCTGGTATTGAACTTTCACTTCTCCAATTTGGAGAGCTACAACTTGGTTTCATTAGGTTTTATAGTATGTTAATTAAGTTGAAAATTTTGGCACCATTTAGCTAGGTTTTAGTATTCTACAATATAGTTAAGTATATATTAGCTATATTTTACATAATAAATAATATAATTATTCAACTTATTATAATTATATATTATATTCTTTAACAAAATTATTAAATACATATAAAATTATTATAATTAATAATTAATAATAAAGTATATTTATATAATACAAAATATAATTAATATAATATATATTTAATATAATAGTAATATATATTAATATGAGAGAGAAACTAAATTTTGATTGGTTGTTTCATGTCAACAATCCAAGCATGGCATGTGTCCTTGGGGAGTTATGCTCAAGGTAGCATGCCATTTATTAAAGATGTGATAATTCTCCTTTAAGACCTCTTCAATGTACCCATTTCACAATGTACCCATTTCACACTTAAGGAGATAGATAAATATAGGGAAGAAGATATAGAGAGAGAGGGAGATAATGACAAACATACAAATAGAAATGGAGACAAAGAGATAGAGAGGGGTAGAGAGATAAAAGAGATAACATTGGTGTGTATTTCCGCTCCTCCACTATGTCCCTCCCCCCTATTGACTATCTCCCCTCTCCCCTTTCTCTCTCATTATATCTCCCTCCATCCCTCCCTATCTCTATCTTATTTCTCTTTATCTCCCTCTCACTCCCTCTCTCTATCTCTTTCTATCTATTTCCCTTTCTCTCCCTGCCCCTCTCTGTCTCCCACTCTCTATCTCTCACCATCTCTCCCTCCCTATCCCCCCTATCCATCAACTCTCTATCTCCACCTCTCTTGCTTTCTCTTCCCATATATCTCCATGTCTCTTTCTCTTCCCATATATCTCTATCTCTCTCTCTTTCTCTCCCCATCTATCTCTATCTCCCCATATATTAACTAAGAAGCCATGCAAGCATACAATAGTATATGTTGGTAAAACTATAATAGTGTTTTATTAAACTATAAGTAACACTTTTCTTTCTAATGTCAAGCCTTCTTATAAACATAGTGTTTTATTAAACTATAAGTAGATTATTGTCACCACTCTTCATTCAACATGAAATGCCAAATGTAGCGATTGTTTTGTTTCTTTTGTCAAGTTTCATTAACCAAGCTATTTACTAGGTTGAATAAAGTTGTGTTATGACCCTTCATCTCTTTAAAATAATTAGACAATATTAGTGAGATCAGGAAGGGGAGAAAATTAAACTCCTTCAAAATAGGGGTAGTTGTGGGTTTGTTGGTTTTCTTTGTATACTATATACTTAGTTCCTCTAGGATAAATAAGTCACTTTAGATCATTTTCTTAGTTGTGTATCCTAACTAATATAGAGTAAGCTTTTTCATTTTAATTGACTACTACATAATAGTTTATGTGTTGAAAGAATTGTTTCCATTCTTTGTGGTTTTTACATTGGAATACAAATCATATTTAATTTCATGCCAATATACTTCTTTCATAAAGATATTTGTTTGAAATAAGTGCTTCATAACCCATCTAATCAAATCATAATTAACCTATCAAAAAGGAAATAGGAATTTTCTAAAGAAAAGAACACTTGACCAATCATAAGTGTATGGCCTTCAAAGAAAGGAGTGATCCACCTTAGTAATAACAACTACCTGATTTAGACCTGGGTATGTGTAGGATCATGATGGGAAAAAAAGTAGCAACATGAAAAAAGTAGCGTTTTGAACTCACCAAATAACACGAAAATCTTGAGTTAGACTTTGTTTTTGGGTTGGGTGTCAGCACATTGCTGCATAGCAATTCCCAAGCCAAAGCACTACAAATTGGATATTCGATTTGTTTTGGATATACAATTTGTGTCTAATATCTAATTTTAAAAACATTTTAAAATGTAATATTTTGGTGCCATAAATCAGATATCTGATTTCTGTACACATATACCCAAGAGTAATTAGGAGGTGGAGGGTGAGAAGGAGAGAGAGAGAAGGAGAGAGAGGGAAAGGGAGAGAGATAAAGAGAGAGGG
>VDFB02008045.1:0-22619 GCA_007258455.2 Sequoia sempervirens
GTATACATGAAAAGATTAACAAAGACACATGATGCGAGTAGAAAGGATGGTCAACAAATAGTAGAGGCAGGTTTGAGTTCACTTTTGAATATATCAGAGGTCAACAAGGAGCCATCTGATGAGATGGAAGAGGCATCATGCTCGCTCTATAAAAGAATAGCACCTGGAGCAAATGCAAGGGACACAAACAAATCTGATTTTCCAGAAGATTTTGGATGGATGGACTTTTTGGATGCTCCAGCACAATCTGCAAATGCGGTCTTTTAGGGCACTTTGAATACATCAGAAATTATGGAAGTTCTTAAGATAAATGTAAGTGGTGCTTAGATAAATTCATATCTATAACATAAAAATATCGTAAATTTTAAAATAGAATTTTGACTTTATTTTAAATGGGTTGTGTTCTCCATTTTATATGTTTTTAAAATAATTTAATCTAGATTCATAAAAATTAAAAGAAAAGTTATTTTTATGTGTTAAGTTTTGTCAAGCAATAATTCTACATTGTGTAGATAAATACTTTGGATAAACATCTATGTTTAATCAATAATCTTGTTATATCTTTTTGTTAATTTCAAAATGTTGGTAGGTAGAAAATGAAAACACTATTTTTACAATCTTTTCAGAAAAAGTTAAAGCTAAACATCCACCCTATTCACGATATCACTAGCTTTGTTAGTCTATCAGCGTATCCCTTGAACCTTCTATAGATACAAGTGCTATTTTAATTTTTTACATGATTATTTTAGCTCACACAAATGTTGGAGGTTGCTTCCAGGAAGCCCTTCTTCCTCCCAATTTTAAGGCAGTCATGTTGGACTTTTGCAGTCTCAAATGTTACCAGCCAAACCGAAGCTGGAAAAAGTGGTTTCTCCTTCTTGTCTTCATTATTCAAGTCGTTCCATCAAAGAGAGTGACTAATTCTTAGTATGTTAAGATGAACAACAAATTGAAGATAACGATTGGCTATTCTCAGTCAAAGAATTTTAATCAATAAAAATAAAGTAAATAGTATTATTTTTGACATGAATGAAATATAAAATTATTTTGAATATTAAATTAAACTGATGAAATTAAGTAGAATGCATCCTTTTACGTGATTTCTTTAACATTTTAATTATTTATTATAATCATTAAAATTAAAAAAACATAAATTATTTATTCTCAAATCACTGGTCACTAAACATTTCTCTCTGTACGTCATGGAATTTAATAATGATTTAAAAAATTACAGATCAATAAAAATCAAGTGTAAAGTGTTTTCTTTATTAATCTAAATATATATTAAAATATTTTGTTTATATGTTTCTCCAGCAACATTTTTTATTTAAAAGTAAAAACAGAGCATTAGTTAAAACAGGGGACAAGGTTAAAAAATAGGGCATACAAATTATTGATGTATATTTAAATTATTTGAAGGAATTTGTGGGTAATTGTAGTAGATTTATGGTAGGCACTCTTCATTGCTTCAGCATGATGAGTGATGTGACCAATGTTTCTAAATTGTCAAATGCTGCAACTTGTTTCTTGTCAGGAGATTCCCACTTCACTATAATTCATCTGGTCTGTTTGTCCCACCAATGAATTGGTTTATTTCAATAATTTGAGATAACATGGAGTTAGTTTAATTTATGAATAGAAAGAGATATTTAGAGTTTATCAACAATATAGCCAATGGCAAAACATTTCCCAGAGAATATTCTTTAAGGCTTGCTCCATCATCGTCTAATCAACCAGTATCATCACCTAAGTCGTTCCCTTCCCGCATGGAGTCTTCCTTCATATCTCCTCACAATAAATAAATAAATAATTATCATTTCCACCTATTTTCCATATCACACATGGCTAATTTAATTAAATAATAATATTATTTAATTAAGCCTATATTCCCTCAACACATTCCAAGAATAAAGGGACATCTAAAAACACTTTTAGTTCCTGCTAAGGAACTATAGGCACCACCTATGGTTTAACTAGTGATTAATAAGTTTGTTCTTCACGAATGAGAGACCATTTTTATGTTCTATTTACCAAATAATTGTGTATTATTAAAGTAAACATGTAAATTAGATAACAAAACATATTTGAGAAATGAATTTTCTGAAATATAATTGGCTACAAAGTTTGGACCCATAAAAAATATATATGTGCGGGAACAAAAAATTACCCATTTGTAAATAAATATTTATCATGTGATATAAATATACTAACTACCACTTATTGTACTCAAACATGGAAAAATGAGAAAGGTTAAAAAAATGGTGAAAAACACTCAAATGTGCAAGATTAATAATAAATATGATACCCTCCAATCAAATATAGTTTTGGTTTATTTCATAAAGTTGAATAAATGGAACATCAATTTGAATGTATTTTTAAGTAAGAAAATATAATAAAAATAAATTTCTAACTTAAATAAGTAAAAACTAAAATAAAATGAACTAAATGGAAATCAAAAGTCAAAATATATAAAAATCCAAAACTTAATAAGCATAACAAGTTTTAAAAATTAATAAAAATAATAAATAACAAATTATTAAAAAGAAATTCAAACAAAAATAAAACTATTTTAAAAAAAAATTAAATTGAGAATATTAAATAAATATATACCCAAAAAAATATAATTAAATAACCACTACAAGAGCAAATAAACCAACATCAAGCAGAATCTTGGCACTTGAATTGCGTGAATAGTTCTCAGGTGGCAGTGTTGTTCCTTGCCACCAGGTTTCAAAACCCTATTAGGGTGATATTGTTGAATGGTTATATCAGGTTTCTAGGCTCCGGTCAAAAGCGTTTACCCCTTGATAAAATAATATTAATAGTATTATTTGAAAAAATAATATTTGATAAAAAATTATTATTATTTTAAAATTAAATTTAAAAAAAACAATTCGTATCTTATTTTTTTAATTTTTTCTATAATTTTCCTCCATAATTTTTAAAATCAATTTGTTCACTTCATATAAGAACACCTTCAATTTAATAACTAGATAAATAAAGCAACTATAAATAACTTTTCATATCACTCATTTATTGTATTATAATTAAAAAAAAAAATTAAACAAAAATTGAAATAAATAATTGTTTTTGAAATATTAATTAACAATTTATTTATACAATATATCATTTATTATATTTTTATTTATTCAACTACACAATTATTTCTCATATTACTTTGAAACTAAATAAACAAAGAAGAATGCAAATAATAAAAAATAAGTATACCTATTTTTAGAATGATCTATGGTTTTTTATTTTAGAAGTTTATTTAAAGATAAATGTGTCAGTATATATTTTAATATTTTGACAACTTTATATCTAAAAATAAATGTAAACATTAAATAAATATCTATAATTTAATTTTTTAGATAATTATATTTTATTTTTTTACATACAGATAATACATGAATTACTTTTTATATTATTATAAGTTACTTCTCTATTATTTAATTAATTTTTTAATATTCTAAATTTAATAAATAAACTTTTATATATCATTATTCTTGAATAAATTTTATTGAACCATATCATTCTACCTCCACTTCTGATTACATACACTCAAATTATATCTGATTCCAAAAAAATTGCAATGAATAGGATAACGATTACACTAGAAAAAATACCTTTCGTGATTGTGATCTTTCGAAATAAATCCTACCAAATTTTATCTAAAGCTCCCATTTCGCCACAAGCAGCCAGGCCACAAGGATGTTGATTAAGGTGAAGGATTTTGGCTTTCAATGAGGCAATTGCATTTGCTTGAAAGTTTCTGAAAACTTCTCAACAAGTCCAATATTCAATGGCCATAGTTGTCTTGTAGTTCCTCTCAACCTAGAAAGTCAAGAAGAGGTATTGGAGAAGAGGAACTATTATATCTTAATTGTTACTCTAGATATAAATTATTCTACACAATGGATCCTAATATTATTTTTTTCACAATTTTTTGTGTGCATAATTGTTGTGTCCTTTTGATAAGTTGTCTATTTCATTGCTTACATTTTTGTACAACAACTCTAATTATTGAATTAGGATGAATTGTTATCCACCAAATCCCTATATGATTGAAGGAACTTGGAATGTTTCTACCAGAATTGGTGCACTTCCTTTTTCCCATAGTTAGATTAAGTTATATTCTCAATAATTTTCAAATCTTAATATGATTCACGCTTTGTTGTGTACTTGAATACAAATTTTATTATGGAAAGTTAGCCTTTTGATTAGGCATGTACTACTTGTGGATATGTTGTAGGCTTCTTAAGTAATTATCTGATCTTCCTATCATTTGCAGTTCTAAAGGTTGAAACTACTCAGGAGAGAACAAAATGGCTTCAATATATGGGTATTCCATCCTGCTAGTAATTGCTTTAAAGTTTGGTGTTTTTTTGGGCCTTGTTGGCGATAAAGTGATCTACTTACCACATATTGATTTTGATGTGCTTGGTTCCTAGCTGATTTGATCATGTGGAGGGAAACTTCAAAATCTACTTTTATATTTGGATCTAGCTCTTTCTGTGTCACTTCTTCATTTTTCATTGATGATTTGCCTATTAGGTATTACATTTTGTTGATACTTCTTTGAAACGGAATATGCAAATGACTATTGCCTAACATCTAACTTTCTATGTTTTTTATTTTGGCGGTTTTGTGACCATTGTATCATACTTGGCACTCTTTTACCTGACATTAATATTCTTCTACAAATCATTTATTCATAGGCAACATTCTTCCATTTCAATTAATTCACTGTGTAAATGCAATCCTTACCTATATGATAACAAATTTGAAATTGAGATTTGTTTTATGTATAGAGAGTCATTTGATGAAGACATTAGTTCAACAAACTTTGAAATAAGTGAAGCAAACACTCTTTGTGTCATTCAAGTGATTCTTCCTCCTATCAATGCACTGCTTGCAAAAACTAGACAACTTTTTTTAGGGGATCCATCTACCACTTTAAAGGTTCTTTTTCTTTCTCACTTGGAGATATAGGCATTAAAAAATTTAATATCATTTTGGCATCTATTCTTTGGCTTCTAGTTGAATGTGGTCACATGATGACAATGTGGACATTAATCGAACTTGGTATTTTCTATAATAGATTTACCCAATGCTTTGATCTAGAAAATGCACTTTTATGCTTTAAATTGAAATTGCTTCCTTTTGATTGACATTGGAAATATCTTGTCATGCAGGGTTCTTTATTATCTTCATTGTCCCTAAACACTACTTTGGCTACTCTACCCAAGTGCATGGATATTGTATTTTAATGTTATGCATTTAAGGTTTTATTCTTATGCCTTAAACTAGGTTTCATCTTCTTATTTAGTCTCAATCTATGGATATTAAGGGATTACTTGTTGCTTCATTGTTGGGAGGCATGGAATGCCTATACCCATAAGAAAGTAGTGTTGGTTGTTCTAGTTGTTCTTGGATGGAACTTATCCTCAGTTGCATCTCGTGTATTGGGGGTAGGTTTTGACAACTACTAGCTTTTGTTCAGGTTACATGGATTTATTTATAGTAGATAAGTTGACTCAATTTTTTTACATACACAACTTTGATTTTGATTGTTGCTTTGTGACTATATCAACAATATTTAAATGCAAAACTAGATAGTCAAAATGAATTTCCTCCACTAGAAGATTTCCAAGATGAGGAAACAAATGCAGGAGATATTACTAGATTAGATGTGGGATTTTAAACAATTATAGAACAATTTTATTGTATTTTATATGCTTTCAACCATCCTTGTTTCAATCATCTTTTTTACAACCTTGAGCTAAAAACATTGTTTAATATTGATGTATAGTTGATGAAAATTTCACAAAGAGGACCTAGTTGTTTCATTTATACTTTTTATTTTTATCATACATATATTACATGTTGATGTAATCCAAAACTATAATTATAAATGTCAACTATTTATCATTAGAAGAAAACTTTATTTGTATGTACCTATTTTTTTTTTATCAACATTGTTGCTAAAACTTATCATTCAAAACAAATTAAAACATCACTATTCTAGAACTTTTTGGCAAGAACTTCACTACTCTACAACTCTTGTTCTTATGGTCTCAACACAACCCAAAAATATAGCCTTCTTAGGTGCACGCCCCTTATTTATCCCTACTCACAACCATTTACTAAATTTAGTAAGTTCATCTTAGCCATTCACAATCTAACAAGCTTCATCTCTACCCTCCATCCTCTCCTTGATCCTAGAGAAATACTATAAACCATCCTCCACCATTGATCTCATTATTTGATCTTGACCATCCATTTCCCATTCAAAAATTCTATGAATTTAGGCACTCTTTCCTTCATTCCATGATCCATTATCACTTAAGCTAAGTATATGCTGCTGAGTTGGTAATTTTCAAGAAAAGGAGCATTCACATATCAAAGGCATTGGAGCAAAAAATTTAGAACTGGAGTCTTTAGTAACATTTACTTTGTTTGTTTAGTGTTATGCTTTGTTGAATTCTTTTTTCTTGAGCTTTATCTAGAGGTTTTTCTTGGTTTGAATAGGAACTTACATGATATTTTATTTTTTTAAGTTTCAAATCTTATACAATACAATATGATTTAATTTAATAGAATTTGTGTCACTCTCACTACCAATGTTTTAAATAAAGTTACATTAAAACATTTTTAATTATTTATTTGTAATTTAGAAAAGAAAATTACATATCATAACATTAGTCATATTGATTAAAAGAGTTTGGTTCTTGATTTTAATTAGCAAGATATCTTCTTAATATTCCATCTAAGGGAAGCATAGGAAGTCTCCTCAACTAATAAACAAAGAGTGATAATAACTTAATTACAATGCAAAATTGGATAAAGTGATATATCAATCATAGGCCTTGGGTAAAAGAAATATGCATTTTCAACTTCAAAAACTGTCACCCTTGACAATTTCACACTAGGTTTAGCTCCCCCCTATGTTATTGGACCTAATTATGTGTTAATTATCCATTTTATAAATATCCTTGGAAAATCAAACATGGGAAATCAAATTATGCATTTAATATTTTTCCCTTGACACTTTTAATCTTGAAAAAATAAGGAATTTAGTCTATGACACCCTACACCCTAAACCAACATTTTTGGCTCCAAATTTGAATGTTAATGTCAATAACTTATTATTTATATTTCTAATTTCAATTGTCAGCGAGTGGTATTTTATTTTTGAGAAATTAAAATAATTGCATATAAATATCATTTGAAATCCTAAGGAGAGCTAGAAAAACTATTGAGCAAATTGAAGATCCTAAAACTAGTTGAGGGAAAAATTAGCAACATTATAACAACACTTTTATCAATCAAATTAAAATTTTCAAGACACCAAGAAGAATGAAGCCATTTTTGTGAAATGAGCTAACATGATTAATCATGCCATTTTGTCAAGATGTATTAAGTTACCATCTACATGCTAGTTGCAAAAACATATTATGATTTATGAACTAACCTTTTTCAAGTCTATCAAGCATTCAAGGCATCCATCAATCAAATTTTATGGCAAGTTATGTGACATCATCTCATCAAGGGTGTCATACCAAGGTAACATTATCATTTCATTCAATTATTATTATTTTGGCCTCTTTCTGACCTAGGGCATGCCCTCTTGATCATAATCAATCATTGTACATGGAGGTAGAAATAACAACATGGGGTTTGACATAGGCAAGCCCCTATACAACACAACCTTTCCCCTATTTTCATGTGTGTAGGTCAGATCTGGGAGTTTCAACAAGTGATAGTCTAAGTAAATAAAGTGTAGACAACAATCTTCAATTTAGAATTTTCAGATCTAGAAAAATAGGACGCCAATTTGGGGCATGCTATGCCCTCTACTAGCCAATTCAAGATAAAATTAATAATGTAAGTTCCTCATTGTTATAATTTCTCAGATCCAAGTCAGTTCTATAACTTTCTATTTTCATTTATTTGCAAAATTAAATTTTCAAATCTAGGGTTGTATTTCAAATAAAATTGTCAAATCTCACATCAAAATTATTATCCTCACAACTCAAAAAGAAACATAAATCCTAGGAGGTTGGCTCTCCCTTGCAAGAGCAAGCTAATCATCAAAGCCTAGTTAATTTATGTTTAATGTTGAGCCAAGTGAAATGAAGACAATATTACTTATCCTAATTGGATCTAGGATCACTTTTCCTACCCAACATTTTGGTGAACCTGACATATAAGTGCACTTGAAATTTTCTGATTTTCATTGTATAAATTCTAAAAATTAATTTAAAAAATCTTGGTGCTTTAAAGATCTTGTGGTTAATTTTCATTTATTTCATTTTTAAAACTATAATTGGCATTATTCATCATAAATTAAAAAAATAAATAAATAAGTTAAAATAAATTACATAAATTTGCAAATCTGATTTTTCTTGTTTAGGGCTTAGATTTGAGTTGATTTCATTGAGAAAAATAATTAAAAAATCATTCTATCATTTATGCATGAATATTTTAGTGAAAAACATAGAAAGAAGTGAAAAAATTGCATGCTATTTTTATTTCAAAAGATCAAAAGCCTTGATTTTCTATATTTTTTGAAAAATTAGTTATTTTAATTATTAAAAATTATCATTTGAACATACTCAATTGCTCTAAAAATATTAAAAAATTGCATGCATATGTGTGATTCATATATAAAACTTAGATTTTTTATACATATCTAGAACTCTGTTCACTTTGAAACCTAAACCTCTGAAACATAGGAACCTTAGACATTATAGGTTATTTCTAGATTTTTATTTTTCTACAAATAGTTATCTAGTCTAGGGCACCTTGCAGTGATGTCTAATCAATTTGGGCTAAAACTTGATGTGAAAATATCTATCAATGTTCTTTTTCTAGATTTGGTTCTTGTTATGGTTCCTATTTTGAAACTTGCCTGATTTTGTTGTGTTTGATCCTTAGGGAAAATAAAATATTATTCTTTCCAAAAATGTGCTTTTGATATGGTAAAGCATGGCTTTCCCACCTATTAGAACATTGTGAAGGAACACAACAAAATCAGAAACATTTTATAACACCACTTCACCTAATGTTCATCCTTCTCCCAACATCTCCCCTACCCGCGAGAGTGTTTTAGTGTGAGAGGATGCAATAATTGACAAGAATGAAAATAATTTTAGTTCTTCTCCCAATATCTCTCCTATTAATGAGGGAATCTTGGTGCAAGAAGACCCAATCATTGATAATCATGTTCTTTTCCCTCCCAATACCTCTCCTACTTGGGAAAATATTGCGGCACAAGAGGATGAAATTATTGACACATTTTCAAGTGATAGTAAGTTGGTTTGCATATATGAAGGTTCAAAATTGATAGTAGGTCCTCCATTGATAGAAGATTTACAACAATCTGAAATTATACACCCACATTTTATTATTGGACCTCCTAAAAATCCTCTAATTATTTGACCTTCTAAACCACCTCTCATTATAGAACCTTCTAAAATTTGTAAAACAACTCACTAGTAACCATGTGCAACAATATTTTCTTAAGAAACCAGGTTATTATATAGTTGCTCACACATATAACACTAGAAGTAACAGGAAATAAAAAGAAATAACATCAATTCCATTGCCTCAATCATATCTCCCACCCCCTGTTGGAATTTTGAGGAGATTTCCATTGATTTGGTTGTTTGCAACATGAGCTTATACAATGTTGTCATTGATGTGAACAAAATTGTGGTTTAATGAGGTACAATTGGTCTAGTGCACATGTGTGAGCATGGAGATGACCGTCCAACATATAGATGCATATGTTTTGCTCCAATGTAGAACAAATGAGTTGGTTATATGGCTAACTGTCAAAACATTAGTTTTTAGTGTACAATGCATCACGTTTTTGGTCTGCCTTGAAGTATTTTGGTTTTTGGTTGTAAAGAAATTTTGTTGGATTTTAGAGGAGTCAAAATCCAAATTTTCATGTCTTGATGTCCTCGGGTGCAAAAGTTGTGATTGACAAAATATTGGGTTTACCTGCGATAGTATAATGAGAATAGAGTACCTATTTGGTTTGGTCCACATTTCATCGTGAAATAATATTTGGTTATGCAGATTTGTGGGAGCGTTTACATATTTCAGAAGGGTGTGTAGTCCAAGTGGAATGTTTTTTGGAGGTCTGTATGTCATTTTGTGCTTAATTAATTGGTGTATTTTGGTGTTGTCTCACTAGCGGTGCCAACCTAATATGTTTGGGGTCTTGCATATTCAAAAGAAGTGTTGATTGGTTATGTGGGTTTTATTATAGGTCCATGCTGGCCTATTTGGATGCATTAAAAGTGCGTATAGTTTGATCTTGAGTTCCTAAGTTATTGTTTTGCACAATACATCTAATTAGGTCGACCTAATTGATGTTGTAAATGTTTGTGGATGTAATGGATATAAGTATAAGATCATTTTGGTGTTGGAGAGTGATGTTTAAGTGAAGAGTGTGAATTCCTAATAATTAAATTCTGAATGTGATGCAAATACAGAGTAGAGAAAAGTGTTAGAGAAGAATAGTATAAAGTGTGTTGATTCAGTGTTTTGAGCTTCAACAAAACTGTATTTTTTGCATATTGTATATGTAGTTGTAGCAGTTCATATATTGGCAGTGTGCCACCCCTTTCTTTTATCTTTTTTTTTCCTTTTTGTGGGAAGTTCAGTCCACCTAGAAGTAAGCCTTTCTATAATATTTTGTGACTGGTTATAATATATTGTGAGTGCTAATCCTCACCATGTTTTTTCCTTTTTTGTGTTTTCCATGTAAAAATATGGTGTTCATGTGTTATGTGCTTTGATGATTTTTTTATGGTTTCTTTCCATAATCCAATTTGAATATGACGAGCGGAATGAATGTTAAAATGCTTAAGTGGTTTCATAGAATATTGATTCACCTCCCTCTCAATATTTTGGGTGTTCAACAATTGTTATCAAATCTTGGCTCCATGGAAGAAGCTTAACTGCTTGAGGAATATCTTGGAGGTTGAACACATAAATGTTAGAAGATATCCATGATGTGGTTACAATCTTAAGTAATATAAAACAAGAAATTAGGGAGTTCAATGTACCAATTTCAAAGTTGATAGAATGAGAACATAAGCATTGTGAGACTTTAACTTCTTCCTCTATGTCTTCTACCGAGTAAAATATGAATTGTTTTTCTACAAATTATATAATATAATATTTAATTTACATTTATTAATGGTTTCTAGTCCAATCATTGTCTATAATTATCATGTTACATAATTTAATTGTTTACATTATTATTTGAGCTCACACAAACATTGGAGGTTGTTTCCAAGAAGCCCTTCTTCTTACCAATTTTAAGGAAACCATGGTGGACTTTTGCTGCATCTTTTGTAGTCTCAAATGTTACTAGTCAAACAAAATCTGACAAAAGTGGTTTTTCCTTGTCTTCATTATTCAAGTCATTCCATCAAAGATAGTGATTAATTCTTAGTATATTAAGTGGTATTTGATTTTTGAGAAATTAAAAGAATTTCATATAAATGCTAGTCTTTTTTATCATTTGAAATCTTAAGGAGACCTAGAAAAACTATTGAGAAAATTGAATATCCTAAAATTAGTCAAGGGGAGAATTAGAAAAATTATTACAACACTTTTATCAATCAAATTCATGTTTGTAAGAAATCAAGAAGAATGAAGCCATTTGTGTGCAAGGAGCTAACATGATCAATCATGTCATTTTGTTAAGATGTATTGAGTTATCCTCTACATGCTAGTTGCAACAACCTATTATGTTTTTATAAACCAACCTTCTTCAGGTTTATCAAGAAATCAAGGTATCCATCAATCAACTTTTGTGGAAACTTGTGTGACATCACCTTATCAAGGGTTTCATATCAAGGTAACATTATCATTTATCATTTCAGTCAATTATTATTATTTTGGCCTCTATCCAGGCTAGGGCATGCCCTCTTGATCATCATCAATTGTTGTACATGGAGGTAGAAATACCAATATGAGATTTGAATTAGGAAAGTCCCTATACAACACAAATTTTCCCCTATTTTCATGTTTGCAAGTCATATTTGTGAGTTTAAACAGGTTTTAGTCTCAAGAAACAAAGTGCAGAAAATAATCTTTAGCTTAGAATTTTTAGATCTAGAAAAACACAAATCCAGTTTGGGGCACACTATGCCCTATACCAGCTAATTCAAGATCAAATTAACAATGCATGTTCCTCATTGTTCTCATTTCTCAAATCCAAGTTGAATATGTAACTTTCTATTTTCATTTGTTTGCTAAATTATATTTTAGATCTAGGGTTGTATGACAAATAAGATTGTTGAAAATCTCACATCAAATTTATTATCCTCACAACTCAAAATGAAAAATAAATCCTAGGAGGTTGGCTCTACCTTGTGGTAGCAAGATAATAATCAAACCCTATTTAATTTATGTTTAATTTTGAGTCAAGTGAAATGGAGATAATCTTAGTTATCCTAATTGGATCTAGGATCTCTTTTCCTACCCAACATTTTGGTGAACCTGACATATCCTGCACTTACAATTTTCTAATTTTTATTGCATGAAATTCTAAATATAAATTACAAAATCTTGGTGCTTTGAAGATTTTATGGTTAATTTGTATTTATTTCATTTTTAAAACAATAAATTGGCATTATTTATCATAAATTAAAAAAAATTGAAAAATAATTTGAATTAAATTGCATAAACTTTTAGAATTGATTTTTCTTGTTTAGGACTTAGATCTTAGTTGTTTTAATTTATAAAATTGATATCAAAATAATTTTATCATTTATGCATGCATATTTTAGTGAAAAGCATAAAAAAAAGTGAAAATTGCATAGTATTTTTATTTCAAAAAATCGAAGGCCTTGCTTTTCTATATTTTTTGAAAAATTAGTTAGCTATAGTATTTTAATTTTTAAAAATTATCATTTGAACATTACTCAATTACTCTAAAAATATTTAAAAATTGCATGTATGTATGTGATTCATATAGAAAACTTAGGCTTTTTTTACATTTATAGAACTCTGTTCACTTTGAAACCTGAACCTCTAAAACATAAGACCCTCAGACACTATAGGTTGTTTCTAGATTTTATTTTTTCTAGAAATAGTTATCTGGTCTAGGGAACATTGTGCCCCTATCTAATCAATTTGGGCTAAAAATTACTGTGAAAATATCTATCAATGTTCTTTGTCAAGATTTGGTTATTGTTATGGTTCCTATTTTGAAACCTGCTTGATTTTTATTGTGCTTGATCAATAGGGAAAATAACATGTTTTCTTTTCAAATATGTGGTTTTGATATGGTAGAGCATGAATTTTCTACCTATGAAACATTGTGAAGGAATAAAATAAAATCATTGACGCATTTAATAACACCACCTCACCTACTCTTCATCCTTCTCCCAACATCTCCTCTATTTGTGAGAGTGTTTTAGTGCAAGAGGATGAAATCATTGAAAATCATGAAAATAATGTTACTTCTCCCAATATCTTTCCTATTTGTGAGGGCATCTTGGTGCAAGAAGACCCAATCATTGAGAATCATGTTCTTTTCCTCCCAATACCTCTCCTACTTGGGAAGATATTATGTCACAAGAGGATGAAATCATTGAAACATTTTCAAGTGATAGTAAGTTGGTTTACATTGATGAAGGCTCAAAATTGACATTAGGTCCTCCATTGATAGAATATTTCCATCAACTTGAAATTATACACCCGCATTTTATTTTTGGAGCTCCTAAAGCTCCTTTAATTATTTGACCTCCTAAACCACCTCTCATTATATAACCTCCTAAAATTTGCAAAACAAATCACTAAAAACCATGTGCAACAAGATGTGTTGAAGAAACTAAGTTATTATTGTTGCAAGGTGTGCGACCTTGGTATCCTTGTGTTCTGCAGTGCAACACTTGAGTTTGTGACATGGCTTAACCACCTCCCATGGATTCATTAACTCTAGTGGTTGTATTAGGAATTAATAGGTCAATATTTTGGTGCAATAACAATCGTCTTTGCAATAATTATGTAGTTTCTCACATATATAACACTAGAAGTAACAAGAAACAAAAAATAACACTAGTTCCCTTACCTCATCCATATCTCCCATCCCCACCTATCCTTCCTCAACATAGTGGTAAATAATATGATCAAGTGTTGAGAAACTTTGTAATACTACAACCAAGATCTCCCTTTGGGACTTGATTCAAACATCACCTACATACCACAAGATACTTTAGGAGGCTTTAAAAAAGATTGATATCTTACATTCTATCAAACTAAATGATGTAACTTAGCCTATTTTTATTGTATTCAAGAAAAAAAATTGGATATTGCATTCCCTCAACATGAATTACCCTTTCTTGAGATCCAAAATGAACATGAGGCTCTAATTATAATGGTTAAAATTAATAAAACTAGGGTTAGATGCACTTTTATTGATAATGGATTAGGTCTTAATGTTTGTAACATGGATCCTCTAGATAAAATTGGTGTGGATAAGAATCTTATAGAACCTAATGATCTTCCTATTCATTTCTTTGATAAAGTAGGAAACCATTAGGTATAATCACAAGTATCCATTAAGGTAGGGCCTGTGGTTTTCCTACTCATATCCAGATCATGTCGAGACAACTTTAATATAATATTCTAATAGGCAGACCATGAATTCATTCCATGAATGGAGCCTCTTCTACTCTCCACCATGAGATGAAATATTAATATAATAACAAGATATATATGGTAAGATCAGATGAACAAAGTTATAATTCACAAATTGAAGCAAAACATATCACATCCGCTCTCTTAATACCTTGATTCCATCTTCAAAACTTGAACTATTATCTTCCAATTATAATGTTATTATGAATAAAATCTAGGGTGATGATTAGGGATCATTATATTTTACACATCGTTTCACTAGGGAGTCTAAAATATTATTATCAAATCTCGAAGAGTAAAATGTGGTAGCATCTAGTACAACTAATGATCAAAATAATTATTCAACATCAAATGCATGATTTGGTGATGATTAAGGTTCATTATATATTAACCCTCCTTTATTGGAGAGTAACAAATCTCACAATCTAAACCTAACTAGTTTTGTATTTCATTCGCTCAATCTTCTTCTACATCAGCCAATCCAAAAAAAAACCCATAATGGGATCTTTAGCTTTTATCCCTCATGTGTTGGGATTTCCTAACTTTAAAAAAATAGAAAAAAGACTTTCATTCTTGTGAAATAATTAATTCCTCTCATGAGAATTATATAAGACTTCTACATCTAAGTTAGAAGAATGTTATGGGCTTGGATATAAGATACCTCCTAAAATTATATATAGGTAAAAAAAAAGGAGTTAAGGAACATGTGAAGTATATGATGTATCTATCAAAAATGGGTTTAGGTTTCTAACCTTCTTCTTTATCTTCATTCCATCTGTTATCATCTATTATATTTAAAACATCAAGCGGTAATAAAGCAAGATTTTTTTCACAAAATAAAACTTGTCTCCTACACCTTTATCAAGAAAGATAATATTTTATCAAGGCTTCTCAATGCTCACTTGAATACTCTCCCCCCTCCAAATCGTAAGAAATTTTATAGAAATAAATTATTTTGTGCATCTTATTGAGTGCATGGTCATTCCACAAATGAATGCCAGGCCTTGAATAATAAAATACAACAACTTAATGATTATGGCTTTCTTCCATGTGTTGATGCACCTAATCCCCCTAAATAATAATGATCCCTCTTGTATGGTGTTGCTTCTCACTTTGTGGCATTTGTAGAGATTCATATGTGTAGACACCTAAAAATGGTCTGGAGAATCTAATTAATTGACTATGACTTATTTGATTAATTAATCTTAAATTCTTCTACTTAGTAAATAAATATAAATATTTATTTATATTAAGTTCATTATTAATTCTTCTATTTTCTCTCCTAATTAAATAAACAAAATTAAAAACTTTATTTTATTTAATTATTATCATTTTCATCATATTATTTATCTCTTAATTAAATAAACAAAATTAAAAACTTTGTTTTATTTAATTATTATCATTATTGCTTCCTTTATAATTCTATCAAAAATTAAATACACAGCTCAAATAGTTTGTGTTATTTAAAAACCTCATCACATTTCTTCTTAATTAAATAAAGATATTCTAAAATCTTTTATTTAATTATCATTCTCCTTGTTTTTAATTTCAATAAACAACCCCATAGTTTGATTTTATTAAATTATTCAATCCTTTCTTTTTAATAAATTAAATAAATTCAAATATTATTTAAATTTCTATGCACTATTCAATTACCAATAAAATTTTAATTTTTCAAAATTTAAATTAATTGCACTGTCATTCACGTGAAGAGCTTCCGGGAGAAACCTGCAGGAAATTCTCTCAACAACCTTCCACCCACCTTCCCTCTTATCTTGCCTAGTGTTTTCATGGGGAGAAACCATTCTCCATGATCAGCTCTATCTTCTCATCCCATGCCCTTCAAATCTCCAGATTGAATCACAACCCCTCACCCCGTATCCCTGTGCAATTGTGCTGTCGTGAAAGCTATAAATACATCTCTTGGGCTACAAGAAATGGATCCCAACTTATGCAATCTTACTCTGCAGGTTTCCAAAGCATTCAAGCATCCAAACAATCAAGCATTCAAGCATTCATCCAACATCTATCAAGCAGCAATCAAGCATCTAGCATTTGTAGTCATAGCTGCCATTACAATAAGATTTGCATATTTAATCACATAGGAATAGAATTAGTTCATTTTCTCATTCTCTAAGTGTCATTTCAATAGTTTAATTAGCTTACAAATCTGAGAGCTAAGTAGATTAGAGAAATCTTTAGAGCTAGAGAGCAATAGGATAGATTTCTGAAGCTTTTTAGTTTAAATTAGTTTAAATTTATTAAACTTTAGATGCAATGTCCTATTTAGAAGCATAGATGCATTGTTTAGATTGTTTTTCCCATTCTACCGCTTACAAATTGGTGCCCACCGTGGGGCATAACCCCATATTTTGCTTAATTTTTGAAAATTGTGTCCTACAGGTATCGGCGTAAAAGTTTTCGCAAAACTGTGACTTTTTGCAGTGCGTCGGTGGTCTGTTTCAGCGCGCCGGGGGTCTATTTCAGCGCACCGAGTTACTGTTCCAACGCGCCACGTCTCTATTCCAGTGCACTGGGTTGTTATTTTAGCACTCTGAGTCACTGTTTCAGCGTGTCACTTTATTATCTTCAAAAGCATTTTTTTAATCTGGATCCGACGCGTCCGCGGCTAGACTTTATTTTTGTCTAAATTTTGGAAATTTTTTACCAATCCTAGGATAGAAATGGATAACTTACCAATCCTAGGATAGGAATAGATAAAATTGATCAATCCTAGGATAGAAACTTACATTTATTTTGGTGGGGATTAAAATGAACATTATGTCGTTATGAGCAATATTCCATATAGATTAGTTAGTTTGTCTTTTGGGTTTTAAAAGAATAATGACTACTGCGGGATTAAGGGATAGGGTTTATGCTCTCCCCTTTAACCGGGTGTATTGTGAATACCGCATCACTATTACTTTACGCATTTTCAAGCTTTTTAAAAACCTTTAGACAGGCCTACCATAGTGGGAAAAAGTACTCACCCTACGGGAATGACCTAAGTGGGGACAACCAAAAGCCATGGTATTCCAACCCACTTAAAAATTTATGTGAATTTGGGAAAACCCTCTTTCAACGAAGGTGTGCAGGATAACCATCCCCAAAATCTTTGTTCTAAAGATTGGGAGGTCTCTCAAGGGAGTTTATCCATTTTCTGCTCTGAACAGAAACCCTATCTAAGAACCTAGAAATAGAAGCACGCTTGTCAGTTTCTAAACATTGTAATACTCGACGGTGCAAAGTAGGGAAGAATCTACTCTCAAGCACTCACCATATAATTTCAAGGACCGCTTTTGCTCGTGATCCGGTATCCACTTCATCACCTCAGTAATGCGACTGAAAAAGACAAAACACTCCGGGCCTCTAGGGTGACATATCGTGTGAGTCGGACGCTAATTCCAAGCCGTAATGCTCGAGTATATAACGATGACCTTTTGTCTTTAGGAGTGAGTCTATCTGAAGTGTCCTATTTGTTATAAACCAGTGAAAATCAAAAATAATCATGCTTGATTCTTAAGAACATACACTATCTGTTTAGATTCTAGGATTTTTAAAAGACAACCATTCTATTCTTGCTTGTTGTGTTTTCTCTCATTAAACTTAGATAAGATCATCACAAGAAAATCCTCAAAATCAAAACACTTGTGGAATTCTCATGATTCAAGATTGGGTATCCACCAAGTTTGTCAAGAAATCTCTTGCCAAACGAATCAAAAAACCAAAGAAAACACTTGTGTACAAACAACTTCTAAGAAAGCAATGATTTCTATATCAAAGCAGGAAAGTTCTACTCTAACATAGGACTTTTATTCATAGGTATCACGATTTCTCTAGAGGTTATATGGACGACTATGCTGTAGCTCCCTTAGATTCACAAGCATTTTATCAAAGAAGAGCTCTTAGGCAAGATCACAATCACAGTCAAAGAATTCATCCAGAATACATCCCGCAACCAGCAATACAATACGATACTAGACCAAGTAAGTTTCATAGAATAAGATAGTTTCTGTCTTAGCACCTTCGGTCTCTGTTTTAGCGCATAGAGTCTCTATTCCAGCGTGCAGAGTCTTTGTTTAAGCACTTTTAGTCTCTGTTCTAGTGCATAGCTCCTCTGTTTTAGTGCGTAGGGTCTCTATTCTAGCGCTTCAGGTCTCTATTTCAACGCGTGAAGTCTCTGTTCCAACATGTTAGGTCTCTATTTTAGCGAGTAGAGTCTCTATTCCAGCGTGCAGAGTCTCTATTTTAGTGCTTCAAATCTATGTTCTAGCACGTAGCTCCTCTGTTTTAGCGCATAGGGTCTCTGTTCCAGTGTGTAAAGTCTCTGTTTTAGTGCGTAGGGTTTCTGTTTTAGCACTCTAGAAAGTCAGAAAAATAGAGAATTGGTAAGATAGTTTGTTAGTTTGCCCATATCGATAACAAGGTTTTCACCAATCCAAAACATTTTTTTCCACAGTCCAGAACATTTGGGTCATACAAAAGGAAAACTTTACCCTTACACCTAGATCTTGAAACATCTTGCAAAGTGTCATTATCACCAAATCTGATATTTTCTATCAAAATTTCCCTATCAAGGATTTTTATCATCCTTCCATCATGAAACTAGACACAACTAAATCAGATTTTAAATCAAAAACCTTGACACTTCAATCAAAAATCCAAGATCAAAGTCTAGAGTAAAACTCTAACGTTTGTATGCCTATCTTCACACGATCAGCATATCAAAAACAACAAGAGGAAAATGAAAGAATAGCAGCCATGGCTGAAGAAAACCCTTGGGGATGATATAGCAAAACTGATCCTCTCACTAACTCACATGAGAAAGAAATAACTACAGAGGAAATCGAGAAAGTTCAACAAGACCCTCATTTCCATAAATTTATGGAAAAGATGCTAGAGCAAGATATGGAAAAGTATCTTCTATTATTAGCTGACAAAGGTGATAAGCTTCCTAAAGACTTTGATGTCAATCAACTCAAGGAAACAACCACACCCAAGACAACTAGTGTGGAAAACCCAAATCAAATAGATGCTTTGACAAAACAAATCCAACAGTTACAATTATAGTTCCAAAATATCTAACAAGGGCCAACAAAGAGATATTCCTTGCAAGACATTTTCCCTTATCCATTCGATCCAAGCATTAACATGATACCATTTCCAAGGTATTGTGAATACCCAACATACAACAAATACAATGGGAGAATTGATCCATTTGATCACGTACGGGAATTTTGAGCCATGAGCATAGAGTTCGCACACGAGGACTCTTACTATGATTATTTCCAAGAAGCTTAGGAAACACTTGCATGGAGTGGTTTTCTAAATTGGAACCTGGGATTCAATCCTTTGAAGAACTAATCAATAGGTTCATAACACACTTCTCATTCAACATCCAACATGGGGTAACCTTAAAAGAACTCTACAATACCAAACAAGCAAAGGGTGAAAAGTTTCTTTCCTTTCTCCAACGATGGAGAAGGCTATTTTCTAAATACCCTAGATCCATTCCTGAAGAGGAGAAGATAGAGATGTTCATTGATAACTTAGTGGATAACATGAATTACAGATTGGATTTACAATGTCCATCTACATTTGAACAAGTTATCGAAAAGGGGCTCAAAATCGAAGAGGCTCTAATCAAAAGAGGAACGATCAAACACTTCATTGAGGGTTCAAACAATAACAATTCCCCTAACAACAACAACGAAAAGCCAAGATTTTGGAAAAAGAACAAGAATAATGATACCATGCTCGATACACACACATCTAAACCAGTATTCACCTTGACGCCAACCACTACAAACAAACAAAACAATGGTTTTAATGTCAAACAAAGTAGTGATCAAGGAAATAATCAAAACAGTGGAGAAACAAAAACCCAATCATTCCAACGACCATCCAATAAACGAAAATTCACGCCATTAGGACAATCATTGGAATTGGTCCTCAAAGAACTTTTAGACGAAAAACTCATTCAAGTACAAGAGGCTAGAAATTGGGACCCTCAAGTCAAACCATCATGGTGGAATGACTTACATTACTGTCACTACCATCAAAATAAAGGTCACATGACTAAAACTTGTTGGCAGTTAAAACATGTAGTACAAGACCTCATAGATCAAAAGAAAGTATTTGTAGAGGGACACCAAACAAACAAAGATCATACAACATTCAAAAATCCTCTACCCAATTATTAGAAGGGAGAATCCTCTTCCACAAACAATTTCAGTTAGCAAGAAATACTCCATATGCTTATATTACAACGATTTCTTGTTTTTCTCACGCCAAAGAGGATGAAGAGTTATGCAATCAAATCAATCAGACCAATGACATTACATCTACCAATTTGGTACAACATATGGACAAATCTGAAAACCAAATTAATGTAATCACACTCAAAGGGAAACAAGAGTACCAACTGGTTAATGCCACAACAAGGGCACAATCCAAAGTTATATTGAAAGGAGCATCAATATCATCCTCATCTGTGGATCCTTCCTCTAATCAATATAATCTCATCGATCAATTGCAGAAAATACTGGCACAAATATCCATCTTGGAACTTTTAAAAATTTCCCCATCACACAAATAGGTTCTTGAACAAGCTCTTGTATCAACCACGGTACCTAACAATTTGGATGTATGTCAATTCCAAGCTATGGTGGGACATCTATCTGCACCTCATTGCCTTTCATATTTTCCTAAATATATGATATACTACCCATCCACATAATTCCTCGGGCTTCTTCACATTGAAGTCCTCATCTATGACACCATAAAGCGGTCCTGATAGATGAGGGGCCAGTTTAAATATTTGTACCCAAAGTCGCATTCGCACCATGATACTCAGATGAATCCATTGATACAAGAAGAAAAATCACAATCAAAGCATATGATGAAGAAGAAAGGTCCTCTAAAGGATTGATCATATTACCCATTCAAGTTGGGCCTATTGTCCAAAAAGTGGTTTTCCAAGTCTTAGATAGGGAACTGACATACAACATACTGTTGGGATGCCCTTGGATCCATGATATGCAAGCAGTACCATCTACCTATCATCAATGCCTAAAATTTCTCATCAATGGACAGGAGGTAACAATCACAGCAGACTACAATGACACCCAAGCTTGTCATACATTGAAGACATCTCAGGATACACTCATACCTCACAATAGAGAAGTTAGCACATCAGATGGTGAGCAACAGTAGAACTTCATATCAAAATGGCTTCCAAAACAACAAAAATCACAAGAGATAAGGGTGGTACACCCAACCCTTCAAATAAGAAGAACAATTGGCTCCACTCTCACATCAATTCACCAAGGAAGTAATGAGTAAGTGACAAAGGAATAAGAATATAGTGTTGACACTCATTCTCTCATCTATCACAAATGTTACCCTCCTTACAAACGTATGGACAACCATCTACAATCACCCAAAAGTTAGAACAATCTACAACAACATTAGATGGCAGATTTGTAAAAGCTAGGAACTTAGATGAAGAATCAGAAGATAAGGCCATACTAAACTAGCTTTATAAGGATGAGGCTTCTACTTCAAGCAAGTAATATCATATAGAGACAAATCAATATGGAAAGGGAAATCCATTCTGGGAGAAGATGGGATATTCGTGACAGACCTCTTGGGTTAAGGAAACAAGGCATAACAGAACCAATCCAGCCTCTTACACTCCAACATAAGGATAAAACGAGACTAGGATATGCAGCAGAACAAGGATCTCTTGATCGAGGGAAACAAAGTATAACAGAACCAATCCAAGTTCTCGCAATTCAGCAGAATGGTAGAACTGGACTAGGATACACCGAAGAAGCAAGAGCAGAAATCACCAATAAAATTGAGGAGCATACTCTTCAAATACGGGATAACTCTAAAACAGATTCAAATGAATATGAGTGGGACAACTTATCAGATGTTTCCTA
>VDFB02008046.1:0-17187 GCA_007258455.2 Sequoia sempervirens
AGTCAAATATGGAAGGACATCTGACATGTCAAGGATTTGAGATTGAAAATTCTTATAAGATTGCATATAGTTGTAAGGAAGCTAAGGTAGTAGAACATCTTCCTACACTAATCTTGAGAGGAGAATAATGTAAAACTTTCACAAATCTTTAATAGTTACAAAAAATTAAACAAAAATAGTCATAAATATCATGTATACCACAACACATTGATTTATGTGGGGAAAACCCTTTCTGGAGAAAAACCCCAGACTCCAAAAGCTACCTAATATATTATTCAAGAATCACAAATATTATATTATACTTGTAGAGTAAGATTCTCACAAGAGTATCACCACTTAGAAAACCAGAGGCAACATAGCTGCTTTCAGACTCTTAGAATACATCACAATACATAGTCGTAATACAACACCCTTAGAAAATAGGGTTACCTTCTAGGGAAAATCAAGCTAACAAAATATAAACCATAGATATGAGACATAAGAAGGAACAATCTAGATTTACAATAATAAAGTGTATCAAAAAAATTTCTCCTGGGGGTGCTTCCCTTGAGCCCCCACTGACGCATGTTGCACCCTAGACCCCTCATGGGGGGTATCCACCCCAAACTACCACCCATCTTTGTTAGCTGAATAGTACCTTATTTATCAAAAGTTCCTGATGTAATTGCTAGGTTGAGACATATTTTCTCAAGAATACTCCACCTCAAACTAGTCCAAGTACAAGTGCAAAGATCAACGTGCATAAGACCAATGCTAAGGAAATATTTATTATTGTGAAGCCTTTCAAATACTAAAGTAGTAAAATTTATGAGTTTGAAGAATGCCAAAGAGGTTTGGGATAAGCTAGAAACTTTTTATGAAGGAGATGAAAAGGGTCAAACAAGTAAAGCTGTAGAATTTGAAGGCACAATTTGAGACCCTACATATGTTTGAAGATGAAACAATCAAAATCTACATACAGAGAGTTGATGAGCTGGTGAGCACAATGAGAGGTCTTGGTGCACAAGTCAAAGAATCTAAAGTGGTAAAGAAAGTTCTCAAATATCTTCTTGATTCTTATAGTGAAAAGGTATCTGCTATTGAGGAAATTGTAAATCATGATACTTTTTCTAGACATTAGATGATTGGTACACTAACTTCTTTTGAAATGAGAAAACCTGAAAAATGGTATAAATGTAGAGACTGCTTTCAAAGTTTGAGTACATCATAAAAGGATGAAGATTCAGATAAGAAAGATCTTGATGATTTGGAATCCAACTTTGTAAGAAGAATGGAGAAGGGCCCTGATAAGTACAAAAGTAAATTATCATTCAAATGTTTTAGCTATGGTGAAATAGCTCATTATGCTTTAGGATGTCCAAAAAGAGTTGCAAACAGTAAGAGTAAGGAGAATAAATAAAAGATGATTAAGAAAGCTTACTATGTTAGAGAAGATGCTAGTATTTCTGATGATGAATTTGATTATGGAGACTTTGATGACAATGAATGATTGTTCTTGGCTATTAAAAATGAATCTAGTTCTACTAACTCTAGAAGTTGTGTGAAGGAATGTATTTTGGAGAAGAAGGAGAAAGTTGAAGGTACTTTGGTATCTACCTTTCATGTTAAAGTTTAGATAACAATTACTAGGCTGTTGACAGTGGCTGCTCTAATCACATGACTAAAGACAAAAGTGAGTTTGTTAAAATTAAAAAATATGATGGAGGACTAGTTAAATTTGGAGATGCTTCAGGAGATAAGATTTTTGGAATAGGTTCAATTAGTTTTGATGACAAGCATAAAATTGATAATTTTCACTATGTTAAGAGTTTAAGGCATAACCTTTTGAGTGTTGGAGAAATGTGTAGAAAGGGATGCAATCTTTTGTTTAAGGATGAAACATGTGAGATCAGAAAAGGGTTTGAAACTATGATTGTTAGTATTGTAGATTTCTGGATTTTGATTGTGTGTCAATTTTTGAGCCAACGTTTCAGATCACACTCTATGATCCATCATCTGGACAAAGAGATTAAGTGTTGGAATATGATAGTTTCTGAAAAAGGATAGATGGAAACATCTATCAGCTTAAAGGTATTGGTGGTCATTTCTTTATGTCTTAGATTAATGATAGTTGGTTATGGCACTGGAGGATATGTCACATGAATTTTGATAATTTGGCAAGAATCAGTTATGTAGTGAGAGACCTACCAAGAATCACATAGCCTATCAATGTTTTTTTGAGAGTTGTCAATTTGGAAAACAAACAAGGAGTAGTTTCAAAGGAAAGGAACAATATGCTACCAAAATATTGGAATTAGTACATACAAATCTTTGTGGTCCTACAAGGGTGAGAATTCTACAAGGTGACAACTACTTTATGCTTTTGATTGATGATTATTCTAGAATGAAATGGGTTACTTTTCTTAGGGAAAAATTTGATGCACTAGATAAATTCAAGGAATTTAAATCTATGGTTGAGAATGAAATGGATCTGAAAATTAAATATTTGATGTATGGCAGAAGTGGTGAATTCACATCCAATGAGTTTAACATGTTTTATGAAGTTCATGACATAAAGAGGCATTTTCCTGCCCCTAGAACTCCTCAACAGAATGGAGTTGTTAAAAGGAAAAATAGGATTGTTCAAGAAGCTACTAGGACTATGATGAAAGAGGGAAATTTATCATAAGTCTACTAGAGAGAAGAAATTCATACTATTGTTTACATACTTAATAGATTTCAAGCTAAAGCTAACAACACATAGGCTCCCGATAAGTTATCCATGGTATGTAAGGATTCCTATTGTGAAGTACTTTAGAATATTTGGAAGAAAATGTTATATCAAAAGAGAAAAAGAGAACTTAGGAAAGTTTGATGCAAGGTATGATGAAGGTATCTTGGATATTCTACTAGAAGTAAAGCTTACAGATGTTATAACAGAATGTTGATAAACATTGTTGAAAGTAAAAATGTTAAGTTTGATGAAAAATTGTAAAATTCAATTGTGGTGGATGGATATGTGTCACATGAACCTAATTGCATAAAAGAAGAAGAAGAAAAAGTTGATGGAAAAGAAGTGTTGAATGAAGAGGAAGAAGCTTCAAAGAAGACCCCTAAGACCCCTAAGTATGTGTAGAAGAATCATTTTGAAGAATAGATCATTAGAGAAAAGAGGAAACGAGTATTGACAAGAAGCAGAGTTGTTTAAGCAGAGGTAAATCTATGTTTAATTTATAAAGTTGAACCTAAAACAATAAGTGAAGCATGTAAAGATGAACATTGGATGATGGCAATGGAAGAAGAACTTATGCAAATTGAGAAGAATTAGACTTAGGAATTGGTTCCTAGACTGACAAACAAGAACATAATTGGAACTAAGTGGGTATTCAAAAACAAATTGAATGAGAATGGAGAAAGTTTGGTAAGAAATAAAGAAAGAATTTTGTGTAAGGACCTTACTCACAAGTGTCCAAAGAATAGAATTTGAAGAGACATTTTATCCTATGGCTAGGATGGAAGCTATCAGAATGTTTTTGGCATTTGCAGCACATAAGGACTTTAAATTTTATCAGATGGATGTGAAGTCTACTTTTTTGAATGTTGAATTGGAAGAAGAGGTTTACATGAAACAACCAAAAGGATTTTAGTACTCAGATCTACTAGATACGGTATGTAAATTGAAGAAGGAACTATATGGATTGAAGCAAGCTCCTAGAGCTTGGTATGCAAGATTTTATAGATATTTGATACAACAAGGATTCAGTAAAGGCACCACAAATAGTAATATTTGCTCTAAAATTGAGGAAGACAAGATCTTGATAATTGTTGTATATGTGGATGACATTATATTTGGAGGAAATGAAGCTCTATGTGTCAGAAATTTGTTGAAGAAATGTAGAAAGAGTTTGAAATGTCAATGTTTGGGGAGATGAATTTCTTTGTTGGATTACAAATCAATCAAATAGATAAAGGGGTTTTCATTTCATAGTCTAAGTATGTCAAAGACATGTTGAAGAAGTTTGGAATGGATGACTCCAAACTAGTATGCACTTTTATGGTGATTGGTTGTAAATTGAGTAAAGATGATGATTCACATAAGGCTAGTCAGAGCAAATATAGATCTATGATTGGTGTACTACTATATCTAGCTGCTACTAGACTGGATATCATGCATGCAATTTTTCTTGTGGCTATATTTCATGAAGATCCTAAAGAAACACATGTTGCAATAGTAAAGAGGATATTTAGATATTTAAAAGGTACTCTAGATTATGGATTGTGGTATCCTAAGGATACTAATTTCACATTAAATGCTTACATTGATGCAGATTGGGCTGGTTGTGTTGATGATAGAAAAAGTACAAGTGGCAATGCATTCTTTCTTAGATGTAGATTGGTGTCTTGGTTAAGCAAGAAGCAAGATTCAATTTCCTTATCCACTATAGAAGCTAAGTATATTGTAGAAACATCATGCTACACACAAGTTTTGTGGATGAGACAAACATTTAAGGATATTGGAATAGTGTATGATTAACCGATATCTATCTTTTGTAACAATACAAGTGCAATTCACATTTCAAAGAATCATGTGATCCATTCAAGGACAAAGCATATATCTATTAGGCACAAGAGAGAAGGTTATGGAGAATGAGGTAAATCTTGAGTATGTACCTACAAAGGATCTAGATTGCTAGCATATTCACTAAGGATCTTCCTAAGGATACTTTTGAGTATCTTCGGGAGAGGTTGGGGGTTATCACCCATCCTTCATTGATCTAGATGAATATGAAGATGCATCAATCTAGTGGATCTACGGATATATCTCTTTTTTGGACTAATGTTTTTGGCTACCTCTTAAGGGAAGTAGGTAGTGTCATGATGATCTATTGAGTTGTTGATTTGATTGGGTGTACTTCTAAGGAGAGTATTCAGTGCAAGTGTCTTGTTTCAGTGTTAAAGGGGAAAAAATGCAAACATTTAGTCCTTTATCATTGATATCAAAGGGGGAGAGAGAATCATGTGAAAATTCTCATCTACTCAAGGGTAGAGAGAATCATATGAAAATGTGAAAAATATCAATGGAGAAGTTGTGTATGTTGTCTAATCATTATTGTCAAAGGGAGAGAGAATCCTATAAGGGGGAGTGAGTGCAAGAATGTTGTGTAGGATATTTAATATGAAAAAGAGGAGAGAGTGTGTGTGTTGTCTTTGATGATTCTTTTTCACATCTTGTGTTACCATCAATGACAAAAGGGGATACTTTTGCAAGTATGATGATTTTGTCATTGATGTCAATAAGAAGTATACTGATTAGTGTTTTCATTGATGTCAACTATGTGTTAGGGAAGTTTTTGCATGATGAAGTTGTCAAGGATATTGAGAAATTTATGAAAAGAGGAGAACACGTTGTTGCAGGTTATGCTTGTGTAGTTGAGACTTTGAGGAAGTGTTGCGAGTACATGGAGCTATCCTTTTGTTGCAGTGTTTGAAGATGAGATGGAATGAAGTAATGAGATGAGATGATGTCTTTGGTACTTGGCTTCCAAGGGCTTTTGAGAAAATTTGATAAACAGAGTAAATAGTGTTGTGCAAGTGTTCAAAATGTGCTATGGTATTGTACTCCATGCTTCTTCTATGTTGATGTTATTCTTGTGTGGATCTGAAAAGTTATTCAAGGTTGTCGAAGGTTGCATATATTTAGAATTTGAGATTTTGGGTGTGGTACAAAGTGAAATATTTCCACTAGTGTGTGAACCAAGTTTTTAGCGATGTTTTTCTATGGCCTGGGAGAAATTTATTTGCTCCACGTTTCTTTTTTGTTTAGCTTTAGGTTGTGCGGATATGGGAAGCTTCTTATATTGTTTGTATCTTTCTATATTCAATATTTTACTTGACTTGGTACAATACATAATGAGTTTCATATGTTAGTGTGTGTATAAGGTTTACCACTTTTCTTGAGCTGAAGTATTTGTATGATGAAAGTTTGAATGAAATGGTTGATTGATATTAGGTAGTTTGAAGATTATTCTAGATCGTGTTCAACTCACTTTTGTTGTCCATAACTTTTGGATTGATTTAAGGGAGCATGTACTTAATTTTTTATAATGTTTAGCATGAGTGTTGACCTACCTTGTTTTAGCACTACATGCAAGGCTTGTAAAATCATGTTGAGGTGTGTTGGGATCTATTTGGGTCCTAATTAAGGATTTATGTAGGTCACCTTCATTCCTATCCACCATGAGACTGTTTAGGTGTTGACCTAATTTGAATTTGTAAGTGTAACAAATAGTTGTCGACCTTAGAGAAGGATTTTGAGGATGAGGTTGATATAAATAAGTGTAATGGTGTTGTGATGTGTAAGAGATAAGTAAGATAAATGCAAGATTGGTGTGAACGATGTTTTTGATGCAAATTTGAGCAGAGCAGTGCAAATTTCAAGTAGTGGATTCTTGAAAGTAGTGAGTTGAAGGTGTCTGAAATATTTCATGCAAGACTATGAAAGTGTTGGAGCATTTGTGGTGGATTCCTATTGCATTGAGAAAGTGTTCTCCATGTTACATTTATCTTAGATATCTTCTTTGTATTTGGAATGAGCTTTGGCTATGAGCCTTTCCTGGATAGTGTGTCCTATTCGTAAAGAGCCCCTTGTACCAATTTTGCAATACTTATATTGTGAACTAATCCTCACCCTAGTTTTTCCCTCATTGGGTTTTCCACACAAATCTAGTGTTCTATTGTGTATGGTGTTGTGATTTTAGGTTTTCTTATTTGCATTTCATGTTTAATCATACTAATAGAATAGGGGTTTATTGATTGCATACTATTGAGAGTTTTGATGTTTTAATTTGCTACAACTGGTTCACCCACCCTCCTCTCAATTTTCTTGTTCACTCAACATTTTTTACTAATTATTTTTCTTTAAAATTATTTTATTCATTATCAATAAATAAAATTACTATATACATAAATATTTTTTAGAGTTATTGAACTTTTTTATGTAGGTTTAATAAATATATTTTATTTTATTTTATTTTTATTATTTTTGTATGTCATCTCTTTGTCAATTTTTTGTTAAGGCATTCACAACATTACACTCCGCCCCTTGGTACCACTATAATATGCCTCCTGCTATGATAAAATCTAAAAATACTATTTTTCTTACAAAAAATAGAAGTTGACTTTCCCACTTTTTTTGCAAGATATTACAATTTCCCTAAATTTTTGAATAAAAAATTTATTAAAAAAGTATAATTACATGGCCACCTTCATATCACCATATCTTCCTTCTTGATACTCCAAATCCTTAATGCAATAAATTTGCAAAAGGATCTTGAAGTCCTCTTTCCAATATATTTAGAATCCTTGTTATGGATATCTATTTGAAGCAAATGGACCTATACATAAAATTTAGCCTCTCATGAGAAAACAACAACTAACTTCATCCCACTTTGTCTAGTTCAATTTTTTTATTCTATTTGATAAGATCCAAACACATAATAGATAACGTAGAAAAACATATCATACACAACACAAGATATGTTTATGAACTAAAATAGCCTAGTATCCAATAAATGCAAAAATAGAATACACCATTGAGGTAGAGTAACATTGTAAAACACTAAATAGTGAAGAATACACTCCAAGCTATCCTTGGAAACATGTACTATGTAGCCCACATATCCTTAAAATTCTATACACCTCCTTTAAATAGGCATCCCCTTGATAAAATAATGGAAGGGTATACCACTAAGTCTCATATATGTCTACTTATTATCTAATAAAATTGTTTACTCAAATTTCCAAATGACCTAATGTAACTAACTTAATGGATGTGTGCCATAAGTTAACATCTCCATCAACTTATATTCGAATTAAAATATCACACTATTTGATATGATACATAATACTCTTTACTTTTTAAGGGAACATAGACTTCACATTGCATGTATAAATAATATCACAAAAATTTCAACATTGAAATTCCCATGTGTCTTTATTAGAGCAGTAAATATCCTAGTCTAGGTTTTGCAATGGCCTCAAGTGGTACACTCTTTATTGTATACCCTAAAGCTTCAACCATGGGGTATGTGCACGATCATGATGGGCCAAAAATTGGCAATATAATGGGTATGTGGCTGGCAATTTTTTTTTACCCAAAATTGATAAAACAAGAAGGGTTTTTAAAGTAGATTCTCATCTTTCCATTAATATAAATTATGCTTTACTTTGAATTTAATACATAATTATTATTCATTTTCTATTCAAATTATGACTAAATTCCTGATTGATAGGCTGATTGAAAAACATCTATAGCTTTCAAACAGTATCACATTTTTTGAATCCAAAATATGTGTCACATTCTATGCTTCGCATACTATAGGATTAAAAAAATAAAAAATTGAATTTCATGAAGTTTTGACTAAGTTAAGGTGGTTAGACATACACGGTTTTATATTTTTAAAAAAGTTGTAATACAAAATTCATAATTAATTACTTACTTGGAAAAAATTACAAAAAATATGCATCACATCAAGCATGAGTCGCCTACTTATATCTAAAATCTTATAAAAAAATATTATCATTTTATTGTGGTTAGGGTGGTTAGACATACACCTACTTCTTATTTTTTCCCTGAAATTTAAGTACCACTACATTGGAAATTTTAAATTTTCACCAAATAGATTAAAAAAAAAAAAAAAAAAAAAAAAAAAAAACCTAATAGTTTAGAAACTACATTCAATTTGCTATAGATTCTATTCTTACATATTTTGAAATAATATAGATAAGTTATTCAAATTTTACATCAAGTTGCCTAACTCTCATTTTTCTCAATTTTTTGCCACTTAAGGGCCTCATTTCCATGATGATCGCACATACCCCATGTCAGAATCCTCTAGTTTTTCTTTGGAAAGAGGAGGCCAATTAAAAAGATGGATCAAATGAGCCAAACTTAGCAAAACCACTTTCATTCCAAAAGTTGCTCCTAGACAACCTCTTCGTCCCACTCCAAAAGGGATAATTTTACAATTAGGATCATTAAATTCCACATGGTCCATGTCATTAGTGATGAACCTTTCAGGATAAAATCATTAGGGTTCAACCAAACTGTTGGATTCCTTCCCAATGAATAAGTTTGATAAGGATCTTTGTATCTTTTGGTATGTCAAAGCCTTGTAATTTTGTGTCTTCCATGGATATGTGAGGAATAAGAAATCCACCCATGGGATGAAGCCTAAATACTTCCTTAAAAATAGCCCTAAGTTATTTCAAATATGCCAAATCAGACTCTCCTACATGGTGCCCATGCCCAACAATTGCATCGATTTCATTACATACTTTGGTCATATATTTAGGGTGACTTAAGAGCTCAGTCATTTCCCATTCACTAGTGGTAGAAGATGTATTTGTTCCTGCAGCAAATATATCCTGGATAAGAAATTGTTAGTATTTTCATTTAAAATATTGATCACAAGACAAAACAATAAAAAGATCAAGGGATTCAATGGGTCTTGTCATGCCCTAAAAATTTTACTAGAAAAACCCAACAATTTTTTTTTTTTAATCAAGTATTAAGCTAACTGAAACCGCCATGAGGAGATAACATGATTACTAGGTTTACTGCCAATAAACTTATCATTAAGTTTGCATCTTTGTCCTCGCATTTACTAAGGTGACATACTATTCTGGCTTGGTCAAATTGCAATATTTAATGGATTATTTAAATGGATCTAGCAAAACTATTATACATGAAGAAATGAGAAAACCTACTTCTAGAGAACTTGGCCTAATTCATTCATGAAGGGTGAAGCCTTGTAACATTGGAATGCCTAAGGATCAACCTCGTATTGACATCTATACTTTTCAAGTAATTGGAAGAATATAATATTCAGGGGTTATAGCAATTAAGGCTCTTATCCCTAAATCCTAAATTAATCATCTTAGGGTTAACTAATCTCTAAGTAAGTCGACTATTCTATCACCAATTTACTATATTTATGCCTATTGCCATTATAAAATATTAGAGGTAAGGTCAATATCATTATCCCTTCTGGTATAAATTTTATAATTATCGTCATCCCTAAATATGTCACTATTAAGAGCCTTCCTCAAAATTAATATCAATTTATTCTTGTTAATGTGTTACTAATGCTAAATGTAATCTCACTATAGAATCTTAACATTAATATTAAATTTACAATTGTCGTAATTAATAGTTACATTAGAGTAACTCACAATATAATGGTGAAGGCACCTTAATCCTCATTGTGAAGCTTCACTTCTAATTTATTCTTTACATCCATGAGTATCCTTAAAGGAACATCATTGCAAATATTGCTATCAGAAATTTAACCTTAACCTTACAAGTCTTCATAGCAATATATATATATTTAATATCTACTGTTATCTGTAAAGTGTTATAATGTCAAATTAATATCAAAGTAACATTAATATTAATGTATTGTACATACAGTATATATATATATCTTTCTTTCCGCTTTTATTATTATTATTATTTATTTATTTATTTTTTACTAACATATATATGATGAATATTCTTATTAATATAAAAATTGTTTGATATCAATTTCACTTGATATTAATAGCAATATTTATTCTCATATAATATACTATATATTCTTTCACTTTTCACTAAAATGATGTCAAACAAACTGAGTATCTCTGAGTGTATATAAAATGCTGCTTAACAAATCTTAGCATCACTCATAATTTTATTCTCCAATAGTTATATACATATATTAATTACAGCCCCTTAAGACTATACTCCTCTCCTCTATGCATAGCCATTTAGCCATTAATATGGCTGTTCAAAAACTCTTGCAATTCCTCTTCCAACGTTGCAGATTCGGCCTCTAATTTGGCTGCCATTGGACCTTTTAAATGAATGAAATTACATAGTTTAAGCTGCAGCTTATATGGTCCTAATATTTATTTAAATCTGTCATAATATTCATTTTCAACGTATGGAAATCTGCCCTTTTTATTGGCTGCTGGAAATCTTATATTATATAATGTTCGTCTATCGATTTATATATATGAATTATAATGTCTCTATATATATAATCCTTTGGTATTAACATAACAGTATTTGGCTATTTATTATTTATTAATAGAGATATCTGCTTGCATCATTATTATGACGTATCATATTATTTAAATGACAGAAAATATAGACATATTAATAACATTGTTAATACGGATATCTCTTGAGGAAAATCTTTGCATTATTATTAAGATATCAAGTGCAGCAATGACAGTTGCTTACATAACTGTCACAGTCATTAATGAAGTGAGGGGTGGGGAGCTGCTGAAAAGGGCGAGTTATGACAATATTTCAATCTCAATAAAAATCTTCGCTGTATTTTTTTTTTATCTGTTGTTCTATGCATGCTGCTGGCAAATTAGATGCTAAATGTATGCGCCAGAAGGTAGGGTGATTGTTATCCCAGCAAGGATTGGATTGCAGCCCATTTAACTTAATTAACAATTGGCCAACTGCTGTACAATGAAACTGCTAACATTTATGCCACCCCAGACCAACCATTAAGGATGTTGCCATCAACGATGAGGGTACGTGGCACTGTCACTTCTGGCAAAGCAAGTCAGAAAGCCTAATGAAGGGTGCCATCCCGCACGACAGGGATGTTGAATGCTCTGAGTTTGACTGGTAACTCCTCCATTTTTTTATTTTGTTTCCTTGACACGCCGCCGACCTGCCATAACTTCATTTTATTTTATTTTTCCTGACATGCCGCCGACCTACCCTAACTCCTCCATTTTATTTTATTTTATTTTCTGACTCGCCGCCGACCTGCTATATGTCAGTCTAATTAATTATGAAAGGTTGGACAACGTTCTCAGCGAGCAGGTCGCTTTCACCACTACAGCCTGAATTGATTTGCATTGTGGTAGGTAGATTCTCACCTATCGTCCCTGGTGGGTTATGCCTTAACATTTAATTCTTTTTATTCTCATTCATTTATCTTAGTTGCTAGCACAACATATGGGTATATCAAAGAAGTCAGAGACTTTGAGGCTGGCAGTAATTCGATACAACATAAAATTCCAACTCTCATTGTGGAAAGGGATTTTGAACCAGGTTTCTGCGCTTATCACTTAAGCATTAGCCGCCATGAGAAGACACCAATTAAGTTCATTGAATAGGGTTAGGAATTTATATTCTATGAAATTTCAGAAGCATTGTTTTCCTACTGGCAATAGTAAGGAGGAGGTTTCCAAAAACACATGCATTCACAGTCACATAATGGTCTTGGCATGGCCACCCAACACCCCAGCATTATCGGATCAACACCATGTGTTTTATTTTCAATAACATATAGTTTAGATCTCTTTCATTCGATCATCTATTCATCTTTGTGTTATCATAGTTTAATTGTTTTACTTACCCCTTGTTTGTCTTCTTCCTATTTACTTCTGCAACCAAAATATCAGGAATACAACATTATTTCCATGTCCCATGAGTATTTGTTTGGACAGCGATTGAGTTAATTTGGTTTCCTTCAGTTGTTTGCCATCAGAGTTTAAAGAAAACCCAATTTCTTATTTGGTTTTATGACAGCAGTATGTTTCTATTTAGCTCATAACAAAATGTTGATGTACACAACAAATGGAAGTGAAAGATACTAGAAACATAACTACAACACAATATAAGGATCCTCTCACCTTTGATGACCACCACCCATCATCTCCATTGTTGCTTGCTACATTGTTCTAACTTTTAAGCCAGATTTATTTTTTATTTTATTTTTTTTTCTATTTTATTTCCAGAATACTTAAGGCATACATATTTTATTTTATTTCTTTATTAGTTTTTTTTTTCTAAAGTTATATTAATTTTGCAATATAAAAATTTAATACATCAGTTTTATGAAATCTTCATTATTAACATATATTTCTATTGAGTAAAAATCATTTTTTTATTTTTATTTTTATTTTTTTTATAATTTAGTTGTAGATGTCACTTGACATTAAATTGGTTAACTATGTCTCAAATAGGCATAACTTAACCCTTGGGGAAACTTGAGATTGATTTGTCACTATGCTTATCTCTTCTAAGAGTACAATGCTAGCTTCCAACATCACCATCATGTTAAGGATATGATAATTCAACATGCTATTAAACATACCTTGCTTCAATATTTATAAAGAGTACATGCCAAGAAATAAGGCTTAAATTTTCAAATTTGCTACTAGAATTGAAGTTTATTTATTTATTTGGAGGTCTAATGTATACACATTCCTATTAAAACCATATCAAGTTGATACAAATTAGTCAATGGGAAAACAAATGACTTACACACCTATGAACAAGTTCTTGCTCTCCACCCTACCATAATGGCATCATGGAGCCTCGTGGGCTCTGGCCATACCCCCGAGCAAGGATTTCTTTTAACTCCACAATGATAAATGGAGTCTATTCTCATCTTTACAAAGGGATAAACTAACATAGTACAATTTTCATGCATCTATATTTTCTATTCTCTATTTTTAGCCATGATCCATACACTATGTCACCTTCTTACAACCAATAAACAAGGGAAAATGAAACTAAGAACTTATCTCTTTTCTTGTAGGAGAAGGGGTTGATCTCTTTCCTTCATTTGTCCTTTCCAAGCCAAGCCATCTTGGTCACTATCTTCCAAGGAGGTGCTCTCCTCTCCCCTTATCACTCTTTCTATCATCTCTACCATAGTTCTCCCAGAGGAGAAGTGGGTAACATCCATTTCCTCTTTTCCATCCAAGTATATAGGGATTCAACTTGAATTCACCTGAATGAGAGAGAGACACTTGTCCCTCTCTCATTTGATCTTTCAACACACATCCCTACAAGTTCTCACACATGTGTGAGACTTTTGGGGAGATGGGGAATGTACTATGACACTCTACCCAACAACCCTTACAGGGTGGCTCCACACATGTGAGAGATTTGATGCTCTTTCCAAGTTCATTAATGAACTTTGGGGAGTGTGGTGGGGAAGTGATAAGTCACTTCTCCCAACTCCCAAAGACTCAAATTCGTCACTCCCTTTCAAGTGGACTTTTGAAGGGTCAAATCATGTCCTTGG
The DNA here is from genome assembly GCA_007258455.2 of Sequoia sempervirens. Classification (NCBI taxonomy): domain Eukaryota; kingdom Viridiplantae; phylum Streptophyta; class Pinopsida; order Cupressales; family Cupressaceae; genus Sequoia; species Sequoia sempervirens. Next base: position 14,085 of record VDFB02008046.1, read on the forward strand.
GACCCTATTGCATGCTCACTTGTCCCCTACAACTATAGTATAGACCCTAGGGGGTTTATCTTTGTACCCCAACTAAAGAAATTGACCAACAACCCTCTTTAAAGTCCCACTTAAGGTTCTATCCGAGTTTCACACTTGGATAAGGGTTCATAAACCTTAACCCCAACTTATATCTCACATGACACAATTAAATAACCTTTCAACCCAAAAGAATAAACATAGCAACTATTTTCCCTCGGCTCCAAAATAAGGAAATCAAGTACATAAGCACAAAATGGTGTCTTTCAATTTGTTCTCATTGGTTCTATGTTCTCGTATTAGCACCTCTTTTCTTTCCTGCACATTACCAATGAAATCATAAGCAACAATCATATATCACATTAATTTGGTAACTAAAATAAGATTTAACTGTGCAACCATTTCATTAAAATTCCAATTCACATTCATAGTTTACAAGTGCCTAATACTTCCATGGAAATGATAATAAAACATTTCAAAATAAAATACAAGCACATTTTCATGAAATCACACTATACATTGCCTGAAATATATCTAAGCATCTATAAGTATATAACAAAATTAAGATTGTATTATTCACATGCAAAGCGGGGTCTTCTGGTCTTTCTTCATAAAATTCCCCTATTAATAAGTCTAAAATATCTAGTAATATATATAAAACAATAATTTTTTATTAGTATTTTTAGTTTTCAAGAATTCTTTTCCCCTCATTATACTATTCCAAACTAAGAGTGAACTCATACTCACATATCCTAGTACCATTCATAATGGTGATTTTAATTAATTAAAATGTTTTACATGACACAAGACACATTCATTAAGATAGTATCCAAAGAAATAAATATTAATAGAGAATATTTGAACTTACAATGAAATGACTTTGATCTATCATGTTTAAATTCTTGTCTTGACTTTTAGCTTCTAGTAGTGTGTGAACAAAGTTTAAGGGCCCTGTTTCATTGCTTTTCTTGAAATCAAGGTATTGCTCTTGAATTATTGAACCATATAAGTTGTCAACCCACTTCATTATTTCTTTCATTTTTCTTTCATGTCCTTTTATATCTAAAGGCCTCAAGAATGGAAGATAATCACCAATATTGAATGCATTAATAAGAGAAAATGACTCATAAATTTTATTCTTGTGTTCAATAGCTACCTCAGGACTTGCACCTTTTAGACCAAAAAACCTTTGGCCCAACACCATCCTAGTAATAACATTGCTTGTGAGAGCCCCAAAAAGGTTTCTCATGTTAATACTTTTACCTTCAAAAGATGCCCTACATACATCCTCCACCATGCACTGAACTTCTTCAATTCTTCCTCGTCTAAAAGATTCTATCTTTGTTGGGCTCAAAAGTTCCATTAAGCAAATTCTTCTCACTTCCTTCCAATGTGAACCGTATGGAGCAAAAGCAATGTCATTTCCCCCAAATGTGAAGTGTTCTGAAGCAATGTTCTTGGGCCTTGAAGCAAAAAAATGGTCTTGCTTTAACAAGAACTCCTTTACATATTTAGGGTCATCTGTGACAACTGTGGGCACCATTCCAATGTGAATGTAAACACAGGGACCATATTTTTGAGTAAATTTTTGCATACCTAAATGAGGAATATTACCAATTTGTAACAAGTTTCCCAAAATGGGCCATCTTCATGGACCAGGAGGAAGATTCAATTTTTTTCTTGTCTTCCATTTGAGCAAACTTTGGAGATATATTGGTAGAGTAATTGAAAAAAACAAGTATTGAGTCCAATTACCAAGAAAATGCTCTATTAGGATTCTTATTGGATCTACAAATCTTGAGCTGATTTTGTACTTGATACAAATCCTCCTTTGAGATTAAATGAATATGCACTGCACAAAGATGTTTACCTAAAATCCAAAAGAACCCATAGTTAAATTTATTGAATTCTTATGAAATTTTAGGAATAGAAGTTAAATTCAATACATAAAGAGAAATGTTAAAACTATTATAAAATTTTCCACTAGTATATATAATTAATCAATAATCTAGAGATGGTTAATAAATGGAGGCTTAAGTATTGGATGAACAAAAACGGTTATCTCTCATAATTATACATGTTCAGAAAAGTAACATCAATACTTATCTTCCAACAACTCTCATGGAGAAACATAATGTAAAAGAAAAAACCATAGAGCATGCCCACATAATATCAAGTACTTTTATGAAAACTCCACATATTACCTCAAAAGAAACTAGGGAGGGCATAAGCCCACAACTCGATAAATGAAATGTAACATTTATTTGAACGAAAAATCCACATGTCATTAATAGATATGAAAAACTACCATAAATATTCAAGAAAAAACTAATTAGAAAAATAAAAACAACATTCACTTTCTAATGGCATCAAACAATGGCAACCAAAAGAATGTACATACTATGGCATGGCTTTAAAATTGTACCATGAAAATGAACTAACATCTACTACTAGTTATAATCTATTAATCATGAACGATCATTATGACATCACTATATTCGCTTGCAAATTCTATAATAAAAACTATAACTAAAAGTTGTTTTGTAGCTGATAATCAACCAATACACAATTAGATAACATCTAAACAAAAATGAAAACCCTACCCACCTCCAATAACTTCTTCCACTATCCTATGTTATCTATAATTAATTGATTTCTTTTTTCTCCTAATATGAGCAACCCCATTACAATTCTTAAATGGGTAGTTTTCCTTGTTTTTGAAGGTGATTTGTATTCTAATATAAGTTATTACTGATTGAAAAACCAGAAATTTTATGAACCAACCTGAGAGACAGTTATTCAAAGCTTCCTTTTTCCTTCTTCCTCGCCCCAAATAGATTGCAAGTGTTGTAAATGCATATGAATTGTATGTGTTTATATAGACTTTATTTTGTGAGAAATATCTACGCTTCTCCTGTGCACTTTAAATCCACCGACAGCATTGTTTATTATGTTGTCCCACTGCAGATTTACATAGACGATAAACTTTGTATTATGTGAGCCATTGAGATTATCAAATGAGATGGTTGATTTGTTTGTAATGTATGTTTTTTTCATATAAAGCAAAGGGGAAGGATTCAGGACA
>VDFB02008047.1:0-20408 GCA_007258455.2 Sequoia sempervirens
AATTATTGAAATTTGACATGTTGATTACTAGAATTTGACTAAGTCTGAAAAATTATAAGATCTTCTGAAAAACTAGTATTTGCATTATAGCTCCTAGAGATCTGAAACTACTCTCAAATATCATGAAACTATATACATGAAATATAACTTAAAGTATAAGAAAGTAAATGTCCATATGTAAATGTCAACTTTTATGTATTTCATGTATATATTTTCACTGAAATAGAGAGAGAAAGAAAAAAAGAAAGATAATATTTTTTCAATGGAGAACATAATGCGAGTGTGTTATAACATGCTTGTGTTTTGTGAAAGAATTCACATAATGTGTGTTATATAGTTTCACTAAAATAGAAGGAGAAAGAAAAATAAAAAGAAAAAAGAAAGAGAAAATTATTTCAATGTTCAACATAACACGAGCGTGTTATAACACACTCACATTTTTGTTTGCTTTGGAAATTTTCAAGCCTTTGGATTGGATTTTCCTTGGGATTCCAACCCAAAGGATTGGAGTGAATTTTCAATGTCCAAAGATATGTTTTTGCAAATTCTAAAAAATTGACATAATCTCAAGTGTGCTCCCATCAAGTTTGCACGTGTTTCAATGTCAAATCAAAAAACACCATGATAATGCTAATCTCTCTCTTAGATATCTAACCATGTATTTTTTTCACGTTTTGAGTATGTTAAGGTTTTCATCTTTAATTTCTTTTATTACTATATCCATTTTTTTTCAAAAACTAATGTGGTATTTTTGACTTTATTTTTTAACCATTTACTAAAATTTCAAATAAATTACATTTTTAGAAACTAGACTCCATTATACACATATTTTTTTTTAAAATCAATCAGTTTTCAAAAATTTAGGGAAGAGCACGCTCAATTTTCTATTTTTCAGATGTGTGCACTTTTTAAATTAGTAAAAAATGGCCTATCGGAAAAAGAATGGAAGTGTTGGGTGGGCCTCTCCCGAAACAAAGACTTCAGTAATTTTAACTATAAATGACCTCATGATATTTAGTTTAAAATTTGGTAATTTTATTTGGACAAATGGAGAGTGGTTACGAACATAGCGGGGAAGCAGCGAGGAGTTTCTGGTGAGGTGGGGCAATGTGCGTGGAGCGATGTGAGAATCTCCGATAACTTGTTTAGATCATTACCTATAAGTGTTTGGTTGCAAGAAGATTTTGTCCTAAACCGGATGCCCTTTTAAGTTTGAAAAAGATGTGGTTGAAGCGGATGGATTTTTGGACTTAGTGATGGTTGGTACGGTGGTTGAATGCTCCCATAATGGAAAGGCTCGCTTTTATTTTCTCCAGCACAATTTGCCAAGAACAAACTTAAACAATGGAACTGGGAAGTGTTTAAGAATATTTTTTTAGAGAAGCTTATTTTGGAATGGGAGCTAGAAGATTTGCATTTGAAAGTAATAGAAGCAGGGGTGGATGAAGATGATTTCAGAAGAGAGAAAGAGCTGAACAAGCAGTATGCAAAAATTTTGGCAAGGGAGGAAATTTTTTGGAAACAGAAATCAAGGGAGGCATGGCTCAAAGAGGGTGATCGAAACACAAAGTTCTTTCATAACTCAATAAAAGCAAGGAGATCAGTGAACAAAATTCTTTCGATTCAGGATATCTAAGGTAACACTTTAATTGATAAGGAGGAGATTTGCAGAGAAGCTATTCATTTTTTCTTGGAGGCTTTTAAGGCTTCGCAGTTGGAGTTGGCATTTGGGGACGATATGTTGGATGTTATCCCTCGATGTGTCTCGAGTTTGCAGAACAATGCTTTGGTCAGAGCAGTGACTATGGAGGAAGTTAAATATGCTTTGTTTAGCTTAGGCGGATACAAGGCACCGAGACCTGATGAGTTCCTTGCTTTATTCTTCCATAAATGTTGGCATTTTTTAGCCAAAGATATTTGGGAAGTTGTGGAGGATTCAAGGAAAGGGAAGTTTGTGCTAAAATATTTTAATAATACCTTCATAGCCTTGATTCTGAAGAAAGAGGAAACAACTACCTTTAGTGATTTATGCCCCATCTCTTTATGTAACACTATTTACAAGATTATCTCAAAGGTCATGGCAAATAGGTTAAAGGAAGTCCTTGACACTGTTATTTCTCCCGAATAGAGTGTCTTCTCTCCTAACCAGTCCATCTATGAAGGTATTATAGTGGCTCATGAATTTATCCATTCTATTAGAAGTAATCACTTGGAGAAAATGTTGATTAAGCTTGATATCAGGAAAGCCTATGATGAAGTGAATAGGGAATTTCTGCTGAAAGTTCTTTTGAAGTTTGGTTTTTGTGAGGATTGGGTTAATTGGGTTGGAAGCTGCATTGACTCTATAAGGCTCTCAATTCTGGTGAATGGTAGCCCTTAGGGATTTTTTGAAACTGAAAAAGGGTTGAGACAAGGTGACCTGATTTCTCCATTCTTGTTTATTATCATGGCAGAGGCACTGGGTAGGTTGATTTCTAAGAAGAGATGTGAGAGTTTGTGGAAATGGATTAAGGTGGCAGAAGGTGTGGACTCAATTTATCACCTTCAATTTGTGGATGATACGTTACTAATGGGAGAGGCTTCTCTCAGGGAGGCTAGAGTGATTAAAAATAGCTTGGACAAATATAGTGCAGTCTCTAGCCAATGTATTAATTGGCATAAATCAGAAATCTTCTTCTTCAATACCAAAGAGTAGAAGCAGAGAGAAATATGCTCCATTCTAGAGATCAAGGCTGGTAGACTCCCTGGAATATATCTAGGTATTCCACTCTTTGGAGGAGCTAGCAAATCGGTGATTTGGAAAGTTTTGGTAGAATGTTTCTTGAAGTGTATGGAGGGGTGGAAAAGTAGATGGTTAATGTCAGCTAGCAGAATTTTGATATTGAAATCGGTAATCTCGACAATTCAATTTTTTTCAATGATGTGTTTAAGGATACCAAAGAAGGTTGTAAATGTTATAGGGAAAATAATGTGAAATTCTTTTTGGAATGGTTCTCAAGAATAGGATAAGATCCCCTTATTAGCATGGGATGAGATTTGTAAGTCAAAAGGGGTCGGAGGTGTTGGCTTTAGAGACTGGAATCTTATGAATGAGACGCTTGGGGAAAAGTTGGTATGGAACATATACTCTCATCCTTCACAATTATGGGTGCACATCTTATAAGACAAGTATCTTGACACAATGGAAGATAACAAGATTTTTACAATGCAAAATCCTCCAGTTGGTTTGGCAATTTGGAACTTTATTATCTCTTGTAGGCAGGTTGTTGTTGAGCACATAACGTGGTAGATTAGGGATGGGCAAAGAGCGAAGTTCTAGGAAGACTCGTGGGCGGGTTACCCAGCTCTACAAGAAAGTGATGATCTTTTGGAAATTAAAGATTGGGTTAAGCAGCATTGGGGTGAAAGGGTAAGTGACTATATGGAATTTAGAAACGATGATTTCGGGGGTGAATGGAGATGGAGATCTCTTCAGAATGTAGTCCTAACTGAATGACAAAGAAGTCTTTTGCAGGACATTTTCGATTCTCGAAAAGTTCTGAGAGTGAATAGTCAAGATAGGGTTATTTGGTGTGGAGCAACTGATGGTAATTATTTGATGAAACTTGGGTATTTTTTTCTTGATGCGAGAGATAGAAATGAAGCATGGCCGGTTGATCTATTCTGGGGAAAGGAATGTCTCCCAAAAGTAGGGACATTTGCTTGGCTAGCAGTCAAAGGGAGAATCTTAACAGGTGAAAGAAGAAAGTGGTTTGGTTTTCATGGTCCCTCTAGATGTGTAATGCGTGAAAAGGTAGAGGAAACAATGGATCATCTGTTGCTACAGTGCAAAATGGAAGCCTTTTGATGGGATATGTTGTTGAAAGCTTTGGGGTGGTATGGTCTGTTACCTAAGAAATTGAGAAGTTTATTTGAAGGATGGTCGGTAAGTAAAAACAAATAAACATTTTCCTATGTTTGGAGGGTAAGTCCCTCGATGGTGGTGTGGGATATTTGGAAAGAGCGGAATAGAAGAATATTTCAGGACAAAAATTAATTTGTGGAAAGGATCCATTTGAAAATTAACCATGATTTGGAGGAGGTAGTGGGGTCAGTAGCCTTGAATTATTATAATCCTAAGATCCCATTTACCCAAGAGGATAAAAAAATTCAATATTCCTGGCTAGGTATTCATTTTCGGCCGATTAAGGGGCTGGGTTGGGATAATCTAACGTCTTCCTCTAAAGAAGGTGATAGGTGGGAGAAACCGACAGAAGGGTGGTGGAAGGTCAATTTTGATGGTGCGTCGAAGGGGAACCCAGGGCCGTCTGGTGCGAGATGCATTATTTGGGATTGGAAGGGTAATGTAGTGGCTCTAGGAGCTATGAGGCTAAGAGAGGGATCAAATAACACAGAAAAGGCATCAACAGTGTTGTTAGCTGTAAAATTAGCAAGAAAGCTAGGTATCCCAAGAATCCATTTGGAAGGAGACTCACAGATCATAGTCCAAGCAATTATCAAAAATAAAATTGATGCTTGGCATCTTCAGAATGTAGTTAAGAAAATAATTGAAGAGTTGGTAGGATTCAAATATTTTAAATTAACATATATAAGATGCTCAGGAAATGTGGAGGAAGACGTCTTGTCTAAGTGGGTGCTTTCTTTAATGAGGGTAGACGTTATTTGCATGGAGGACTTCAGGCTATTAAATGAGTAGGATTTGATGTAAGGAAGGAGGTGAGTTAGTGTATGGGGAGGTTTGCAGGGGAAGGATTTGTAGCCGATGCATTTATGAGGGTGTTTTGTCGGCGTTGAGCGTATGCTCAGCATTTATGGTTCCAACCGGTATTGTGGAGTGTTTTAAACACTTCACCACCTTCAATGCATCTTGAAGGAGTAGTTATTCTAGCTCTGTTTCATTGGCGTAAGTAGAGAGGTGGCAGGTGGTTGGTAAGGGATAATGGAAGCTAGCTTCACTCTTTCTTCAAGTAAGAAGGTGGAAACATTTGCGGGGAAAGTGACGATGAAACGATTGCAAGGCCTTTTCTATTATAAGGAGTCTCAGGTGGTGTAGGCAGTGCAGATAATGCTAAGTGATGGCTTCAAAAAATTGAACCATAGGCTAAGGACAAATTTAGATATTTATTCCTTGGTGATGGCATGGGGCCTTGACTTGGATACACCAGTTAAGAAGGCGAGGCAAGTAATGGATACTCTGGTACCAAAAGAATGTATGGGTGGTATGGAGGGTATTTTGGCAAGGGCAATCCCTGGGGATGGGTTGGTAAAAATTGAAGGGCAAGAAGGTGGTGGTCTGGAGATGGCAGAACTAAACCATCTCTCCATTAGGTGGCCAGAAGGGAAGACAAAAGATCGTTGGCAAAATGAGGCGGCTTGTGGCTAGGAAGCTTTGAAGATTTGTGCTGAATTGGCTGAGCTGGAGTCGAAAATTGCAGACCTCAAGGAGATAGCCAAAGAAGAGCTTCGAGCGGAGATTGGACTATGCCCACGCAAGAAAGCAAAGCCTTTGCTGGAAATAATTGAATGGGAGGAGGGCAAACCATCGACAAAGAATGATGGAGCGTAGGTTATGTCAAAGGGTTTACTTTTTGTGCTCATGTGATATTTTTTTGAATTTCCTGCAATATCAAAAGATGTAATTTGTAATGGGGTTGAGGGTGAATAAGTCTTATTTTGGGGTTTGGGTTTGTTTGGATATGTTACTCATGGACTCTAGTTCTGATGCTGGTTTACCAGCTTTAGATGGTTTTTTCTGTTGTATGGAATGATGTAGTTGCTTTTTAAATTTCAATAAAATCTAACTTATCACCGCATCAAAAAAATAAAAAATCATATATTCATTAAAATATTAGAATAAAAATTGGGGATAAACTATATGGTGTTAGCTAATTTCTCTCTAAAGTGATTTTTAAAATGCTAAAAAAATATTTTAGGGGGGCCACACTAGACGCTATATTCAATTTTTTTGAAAAAATACGACCAATTTGTGTGGCCCCCTTTTTTGAACCCCTTGATCTCTACCATTTAAAAAAAATAGTAGTTTAGAGAGATTCGAAGCACTAGAAATCTTGTTTTTTTGCATCATATTTTGAGAGTAACTATCTTCAATTTTTCATCCAAGGTCACTTCTTCTTGATTTTAGAAAATAGTGGCACTTAAGATCCCTTTTGGTCCCCATTCATGAATTATGCTAGAATCCTATATGATGCACCCATGGTATACTAGAGAAAGATTCCAATATTCTATGCCTTATGTTTACCAAAACATATAGCTTTAGTTTATAAAATATAGAATGTCATAACATTACTATATACATACATACATTTATTATGCTAATAAAAATTGTGATGCAAACTCCAACTTATATTCTAGGAGTAATAAAAATTTAAAGACATATGTAGATTAATGATTAGCAATCTATATATCTATAGTTATCAAATGGAAATTGTATTATCACCACTTTTCTTCAATTGATTCAATTATTTGTGCAAATAAATTTGGTGAAGAATAGAAGAAAGACCTAAATCTCTAATCTTCAGTTCTCTATTGTTTTCATTTACATGTTATCATATTTAACTATTGGTAAATTATATGTCATGCCCCTGAATTGGAGGTATATTAAATTAATTATTTATTAAGTTATTCTGATAAAATATAATATCAAAAAGGATGACTTATTATTTAATTAATTTAATAATAAAGCGACTTAAGTGACTTAAAATAAATATTATATCATAAATTCACTTAGATAATAAAATAATATTATATTCTAGAAGCTTCTGGAAAAGTGAATGAGAAATCTATTTAAGAAGTTGTTGGCTAAGCATTTGAACACACTTGATTTGGAATCTTACGTTTCTAATTACCTGTGTGGTAAGAAACTGAAGTTGTATGCTTAACTTGCTTGAGGGTTTGAAGACTCTAGAGTGTCAGTTTTGATTATGAGACACCAATCCTAGCTAGGAGTTTGGGGAAGATATTTCAATCTTTCCACTTGTGCCAAATTTAGTGGCCAAGGGCCAAATTTGTGAAGAATCGATTGAAGAATAATTTTGATGCAATTTTCAGTCATATTGCAGAAGTGTTGAAGACCCATGATTTTTCTCATGGAGGTTTAGCTATGCATCAATTTCATATGGGTATTTGGGCACTCCATTTTGTGAGTCTAGGTGATGATATTCGGTGAAAGAAATAAGTGTTTGCAGCTGTTAGTAATTTATTATTGAGGACTTCATTCCAGAATAGGGGCGGCTCATGTTTCGGGTCGATTTGTCTTGGAGAGGTCTTCTTTTGTTGCACCCAAGATTTCCATAGCACCAACAAATATATGCGATCATATTTTCCAAGTTCTCACATCTTGTTTAGTTCATTTGCATTGGTATATTAGTTGTACAAGGCATTGCCATATATTATCTTGTAGCTGCATTGTAAGCCAAGAGTCTTGGCATTTGCATTTCATTATAACAACAGATTGTAATCAATCATTAAACTCAATAAAAGGAGGAATAAGGTTGCATCTCAATTGTTTGACAATTTGTCAATTATCATAGTTACTTATTTGAGTCATTAGTTACATGGCAAGTGTTTGTGAAAATCTCTAGAAGCATTCCTCATGATATTTCAATCACATACATTCATTGAAAGGCTGCATACAGAATTAGCATTGCATTCTACTTTACTTTAGTCAATTAGATTAGCTCTTTCACACCATTTCAAGTACATTTACATCATACAAAATAATCAAAACAAACTGAAAAATCAAGACAACAAGTTCAAACTTTACAAGACAATTATTTGATGAAATGCACAAGGCATAAAGAGGTGAAACAAAGGTAGATTTTACTAGGGACATTACAATGGTATTAGAGCCAAGATTCTACCAGCCTGATTGGGTCATTCAAAGTTTGAGTTTCAGTTGTGGGCAGCCAACTAGTCAATCATGGTTTCTAAAGAAGAGATAGAGATTGCTTTCCAATAATGTCGTGCACTTCCACAATGGATCAAAAATAACCTTATCAAGTATATGGAGGATCCAAAATATTATCACAACCAAGCAAGGAGTCTAAAGACATGTGAGCAACCACAGATGGAGGACACCTTGAAAGAATTGTAGAAAATTATACTCTCACAACTACAAAGAGCAATGTAGTTGATGGATTCATGGTATACCTCACAAAATAAAAAGAAGGAGAAACATGAGGTATCTATAGGAGAAATATCTAGAAGCCTCTATGATGAATTTTTCATAGTTAGTTATCAACCTACAATTGATCCTAAGGAGAGCAAAAATCAGATTTACATAGAGAAATATGTTGAGCACAAGATACTTCATGATGACTTCAAGATTGAAGAAGAGCACACGATGGTTGAAGAAAAACCAATTACATTAGAGCGGCTACATGAGGACATAAAGGTGGATGGGAAAGTTGATCATTTACTTAATGGAGCAGCCACTAGTGTTTTGGCTATACATGATGAAGGAGACATTATACAATGGCATGATGTCATTACTGATTTGTTTGAGGACAACAACATTATGTCCTATCATTCTGATGAGATAGGAGCTTTTGATCATGAGAAATTCAATGATATGATATCACCCATTGATGGTAGCCCTACACCAATTGATAGACATAAAGATATCAAGCATAAGAGGATTGAGTTTGTATATTTTGACATGGAAGTGGTAAAGAGGTCCGAAAAGATGAATTAAGAATGGATGCAAAAAGCCAAAGAGGATAAATTAGTGGTTTCCAATGCAAGTTAGCATCTTCAAGAAGTCAAAGAAAAGGTCAATCTCATCAACATAGCAAGGAAACAAAGGATAGATAATGTTAGAAGACTCTTTATTCAAAGAGAGGACGAATATGAAAATGCACATTGTTCTAATGATGGTGATGAGGTTGATAAGATTTTCCAATTGAAGGACTTGGTAAAGATTCCAAACATGAAGAAACAAGAACAGTTTGAGGCTTCTTCATGTGAGGTTGAAGTTGTTCATAAACCTAAAAGTCCTCATAACTTGGAGAATCAGTTGAAGGTGAATGAGGATGAGATTATTGCAGCATTATCTCATCATGACAGGATGCACAAATGGATTGAGGATCATCTTTGGGCGGTTTAGTTAGAGAGAAGACAAAAGGGGATTGAAGCAGAGTCTTCTCATGATGATTTTTAGGTTATCAAAGAAGGTATGGGGACAATGAAGTCAAATTATTTGAACCTTCATTCAAAACACGACCACCTTCTTAACCTTGTTGAGATATACTCAAATGCTTTGATGAGAAAAGAAAGGGAAGTTGATAAGCTCTCTCATGGGTTGATGGTCACTGGGGATTCCTTGATGAGTACTCAATTGGTTCTTCAGGATTTTGAGAGTCATGTTGATGAGCTTTGTTTAGAGATGAGCTTTATTAGATATACATCATGTTCAAAAGTGACAGTCATCTATGGTAGACAATATGTAGGAGGAGATGATTCCTTCTAGGAATTGCACATTAGATGTTAGTGTTGATCCAACTTCTTTCTAGGGAGTAGATGGCATTCGTGATGATATCCTTCTCACTCTTGATAGTGAGTCGGGGCACTTTTACTTTTCTTCTGAGAGAGGTCTTGATGACATTGCTGCATTGAGTTGTGAGTCTTCTTTTGATAATGCTAGTACAAGAGGGAGTATACTTGACCATTCAAGTTTTCCATTGGCGCAGTAAGGGGAGTTTCACCTTGATTGCATCTTGAGGTGTACTCATCAGTTTGTGTTCAACCCACATACACAAGATTTGACTATGCCATTGATGAGACAGAGAGGGGTTGAATAAGAGGTGTATGGATTCACTCTGGCATGATATACTTCATAATTTAGGTGATGAGTCCAAGTTGTTCTCGCCAGAGGTTTGGCTTTATTGGACTCTAGGGGGGTATCAAAGTGGCACAACAAAAGTCAATCGATGTTGAGGATGATGAACTTCCAATTTATTCATGTGATCTAGGTGGCTATTGTTTTTGGAGAGTTTGGATGCATGAAGATTATCATTGCAATACTTGAAGTTGGCATGGTGGAGCAAATATGCAAGTTTGAGATCTAGAAGTTTTTTTGTTGGATAGTTGGCCTCACAGATTGATAGGACTTCATAGTGTTAGAGGCTTAAACTTTATTCAAAGGATGTTGGTTGGATTTATTCTCAGGATCACTTGGGATTCAAGTGGTTGGTGGACAGGAGCAAATGATTCTCCATTTGGGCTTCTGGTGAAGTTGCAGTTGAGTTGGATTGGCAGTTGTGGATTGCTTGAGGGCAAGCAATCTTTGGGAAGGGAGGACTATCATGTCCCCGAATTGGAGGTATATTAAATTAATTATTTATTAAGTTATTCCAATAAAATATAATATCAAAAGGGATGACTTATTATTTAATTAATTTAATAATAAAGTGACTTACAATAAATATTATATCATTAAGTCACCTAAATAATAAAATAATATTATATTCTAGAAGCTTCTGGAAAAGTGAATTAGAAATCTATTTAAGAAGTTGTTGGCTAAGCATTTCAACACACTGTATTTGGATTACGTTTCTCATTACCTATGTGGTAAGAAGCTAGAGTTGTATGCTTAGCTTGCTCGAGGGTTTGAAGACTTTAGAGTGTCAGTTTCGATTGTGAGACACCACTCCTAGCTAGGAGTTTGGGGAAGATATTTCAATCTTTCCACTTGTGCCAAATTTAGTGGCCAAGGGCCAAATTTGTGAAGAATCGATTGAAGAATAATTCTGATGCAATTTTCAGTCATACTGCAACAGTGTTGAAGACCCATGATTTTTATCATGAAGGTTTAGCTATGCATCATTTTCATATGGGTATTTGGGTGCTCCATTTTGTGAGTCTAGGCGATGATATTTGGTGAAAGAAACAAGTGTTTGTAGTTGTTAATAATTTATTATTGAGGACTTCATTCCATAATAGGGGCAACTTATGTTTGGGATCGATTTGGCTTGGAGAGGTCTTCTTTTGTTGCACCCAAGATTGCCACAACTCCAACAAACATAAGCGATCATACTTTTGAGGTTCTTGCATCTTGTTTAGTTCATTTTCATTGGTATATCAGTTCTATAAGGCGTTGCCATATATTATCTTGTAGTTGCATTGTAAGCCAAGAGTCTTGGCATTTGCATTTCACTATAACAACAGATTGTAATCAATCATTAAACTCAATAAAAGGAGGAATAAGGTTGCATCTCAATTGTTTGACAATTTTTCAATTATCATAGTTACTTATTTCATTCATTAGTTTCATGGAAAGTGTTTGTGAAAATTTCTAGAAGCATTCCTCATGATATTTCAGTCACATACATTCATTGAAAGGCTACATACAGAATTAGCATTGCATTCTACTTTATTTTAGTCAATTAGATTAGCTCTTTCACATCATTTCAAGTATATTTGCATCATACAAAACAATCAAAACAAATTGAAAACTCAAGATAGCAAGTTCAGACTTTACAAGACAATTGTTTGATGAAATGTCCAAGGCATAAAGTGGTGAAACAAAGGAAAATTTTACTAGGGACATTACATTATATGTGGATCAAGGCTATGAATATGAGTCCAATTTGTTAGAGTTGTGATATCCATGTGCTTATGTTTTTACTTTCTCTATCATGATTTCTTCTACATTAATCATTTCCTCTTCACTTTGTTGAGGGAGGGATGGAGAAATGGTAGATAACCATGATGTGTGATTGATAATATTATTCTATAGTTTTGAATAGAGGGAAAAATAGGTTTTGAATGGACCTGAAACTATTTTTACAAATAGGTTTTGAATGGACTCGAAACCATATAGAAACGGGTTTTGAAGGAACCCAAAACCCGAACCAGGATGATCATGCTGCCAAAAGAAAAAACCAAGAACAACCAGCAGTGAGGCAGGGGAAAAACCTCAAACCAAACCAATAGCAAAACCTAGCTACCAACCATAGAACTAAGATTTTATAGAGATCTCGAACCCATAGGTTTTGAAGGGACCCAACCCTTTACAACTAGGTTTTGGTAGGGACCTTAAACCCAAAGATACCGCCTATAACTGTCAATAGACCAATCAATCAAGAAAATTGAACTCTCTGTACCACTAATTCAAGCAACCAAGTCATAGACAGCCACAAGAGAAGAAAAAATAGAGCTCAATAGCACTTCCTCTCCACCTCTATAGGAGAAGACACTGTAAACACTCAAAGCTCCACCAGTATTCCATAAAAACCAACTATTCTCTCCACCTCTATAGGAGAAAAAACCAAGCTCATCCTTGCCACAACAACCACAAAAATCCTGCAAACCAACATTCCATCTAAATAGGAAATGGGCTCCACCTCAATGGGAGATGTAGGGGCCAACCTTTAGTAACAAAACACACCTCGACCATAGATGGAGAGGACTCCACCTCCATAGGATAGGCCTCCACCTCAAAAGAAGACCCAATATCCAACAAGAAGGAAAAAATTGTAGTAGAAAGAATGAACTTAGCACACAACAACAACAACAACAACAACATCTAGGTCAACAGAATAATCTCTAAATACCACCTAGCCCAAAACACCTCTAAAGGAACCAAGAATAGCTTCCGCAAAAAAAACTCCATCGAACATAACTGAACCAATACAATCTCAACAAATAGGAGCTTTTTCCATAAAAACTAGAAAGACATCCTTAACCTTAAAAAAAAATTGGGTCTTGAGATAAACCATAGGAAACCACCTAGCTAATAGAACCAACTCACAAAAAATGTCTTCCAAGAAAGACACACACCCCCTCCAAAAGACCTAGAAGGGCAGCCAAATCAACCAAACTAAAATGGACCTTTCTATGCCTTCTAGACACAATCTTCTAGTAGCAACAAGGAGGGACAAAAACCACTCCACAACAACCCCCAAATCAGAAAAGACAATGAAGAACAACCTCCTAAGGCACACCCAACCCAAAACCATGTAGGGGGACAATGAATGCAAAGCACTAGAGGGAAGAAAGATAACCCACAACCCAAGAGAGTGCTCCCAACCAGGAAACCAAACACCCACACCCACAAATGGTTCAATCTGAAACAATAACTCCCATTCATAAAAGATAAGCAACACAAAACAAGGGGGAAAATCCAAGAACAAAAGGAAGAAGGAAATACCCACTCTCACAAGATAAACCATCAGTGAGCACCATAACAGGTACACACAACATGCAAAAGGGAGGAAAAGCTTCCCACCCAAGCAATAATGTTGCACCAGAGCAAGGGCCAATGACCCATAACAGGTTCCAAACCACAAGAATAAGCATGAAAGTCCAACAGTCGGTTGGAGACCAAGAACAAGCCAACAAAAATAGCACTGGCACGGGAAATCACCTCTCCCAACACTAGGAGAGGCCAAAAAAAGGACCATAGAGCAATGATATGGCCAAGGATGCCCACATCCATTTGCAAACAACAAAATAGGCCTCCAGATTTTGCCAGAAGAAGCCCTTCAAGCAGAAACTCCCAACTGCCAATAACATGAACCAAGGAAAGGATAAAATCCTTCTGCAACACCAAAAGACCACTGTCATCATCGTCATCGTCTGCTTCAGTGTCTCCATTTGCCACTCCCTCACCCAGATTCAAATTTTCTCTCCCGCTCATCGTTGTTCCACCAACAACTATTTTGTATCTTATTCTATAGTTGAACACATTGATATCTAGAATATTAGTGATGAGTACTTGTTTGTATTGAATATAAGATTGAAAATAAACAATGAATAGTTTAATGGGGTGTTTTCCTCCTCACAACATGCATAGAGAATTATGAACATGTGTTTTACCAACTACTTTGTGACAACACCTTGTAGACACATAAGGTTGAAACACACATTTTGAATTTATGCACTTTGCATCTTAATTTTCCCAATAACATTTGAAGTTCAAATACTTGGAGAAAATTTGCATTTATCAACAAATTATTATTAAACAACATCAACACAAGCTACTAAAAAATATATATGACCATCATGACAATTATATTTTTTCTTATTTTTCTATTATTTAATTTCTTATTCAACATTTGTCCCTTTTTTAAATTCCAATCTTGAATCTTGTGCAACCTCTCCCCTTCCCTCATCTCTTTTTAACATGTCTTGGTCTACAATCACCCACTTTTCTCCTACAACTCTTATTTCATCCTTGATGGATTGAAAATGTTGACTTTTTTCATCCCGATGGAATGTAATGGGAAATGTTATTAACATACAATTAAATCCAAAAAAAGACACTTTCTTCCAAAATATTATATATTTATATATTATTTTTTAATAAAAAATATTATTATATATTTTTAAAGTTTCGTATCTTTATATTTAAAAAATAAATGTTCTTTCTAAATTATTTTTCTTTGGTGACATACTTCTCCCACTTGGTATTGGTGTAAGTTTCCTCTTGACCTAATAATAATTTTAATTAGCATAACAGTAAAAAAATCTATTTTATATATCTTGAATCTTCTTGGATCACATAAATAATTGACATTTTATCTTAAATTACTATCATTTAAAATTTGTCAATAGTCAAAACTAATAGTTAACATGAATTTTCCACAATCTATATAATATAATATTAAGATTGTTTACGTGATAGAAAACATCTAATAAGAAAATATACACATTAAATCTAAAAACAATCCTAATAGCATATAACTAATACTCTTTCACATTATTATATGAATTTATAGAAGATACTATTATATATTTTAAAATTTTGATATCTTTATATTTAAAAAATAAATGTCCTTTCTAAGTTATTTTAAAAATAATTTATTTATTTTCTCTAGGTTTTCTCTCAATCCAATAATAATTTTAAAATTAGCGTTATATATATATATAATCTTTCTTTATTAATTATCATTTAAAATTTGTCAACCATCAAAACTAATAATTAACACAAAAATTTGCACAATCTATACAATATAATATTAAGATTACTTATGTGAACATGTAATGAGAAAATATGTGCATTAAATTCTAAAAGCTAAAAACAATCTTCTAATATAACTAATACTCTTCCACATTATTATCTGAATATTAACAATAATGAAAACTCTTCAACTAGAAATTCAAATGACATGCAAATTCATTTCCACTCTTAAATCTTATCTTCTTATCTTTTGAAGAAAAAAAACATAGTCTTAGTTTTGTTCGAGATTCTGCTTTTTTTAATTTTTTAAATATTTTCAATAAAATTTAAATATTATTTTAAATATATTTTAAAATTATTTTTGAGAAAATAAATATGAAACGGTAATTGAAAGAAGAAAAAAAATGGTTACAATTTAAAATATCATTCAATTAGATTAAGGTATATTTTATATATATTAATATTTAGTTGTACGATTGTGGTTTTATTGTGGACTTGCCAGTCCATAAAAGCCCGGCATACCTGTCTCACGCGCCTGTAAACAGGAGTCATGCAATCGGGAAACAAGTTTTAGACAGGTTTCCTGCCACCGAAATACAAGTTTTAGCTTATCCATCATGTCATGTCTGAAATGTCTAATCTTTTAATGAGGAAAGATATCGCATATCTGAATGCATCATTAAAAAAGATATTGCAGATCCGAATGCATCATTAAAAAAGATATTGCAGATCCGAATGCATTAATGTTCGCTTAAATCTGTCCAAGAGATAAAGGGCGGTGATGCTTATTGTCTTGATAAATTTGTTGTTCTATACGATGCGAAGATCAATGGCTCCTAAAGCCAGTTGCTGTAAAGGAGTCTGTTACTGTGAAGAAGGCAATGGCCAACATCGCCCGAGGGTGAAGGCAGTTGCGAGGGCTTCTAGCAGGTTCGAAAAGAGGCAAGACCGATGGGTCGCCTTGTTGATCCGATGATAAAAAGCCTTGTTTTTCCACAGGCAGGCGAAGGACAGGTGGTGGAGGGTTTATAGATTATCTCGCTTTCCTCCGTCGAGGTTGTGCTGTGGTGTTTGTGTTGAGTTTGCAAGAGAGGGCGTCAATGGCGGGAGTGTCTAGGAATTTGTTGTTGTAATTCAACTAACTCTCTATCCGTGCTCTATGCCTCCTCTGATCCGAGGAATTCAAAGATGTTCCAAGAGTATCGTCAGTCAGGGATGCGATCGCACAACGTGCCCTGTCACGTCATCAACACCAACGACGCCGTGCGCTGTAATTGCAGTCGTATGTTTTTGGGTGTTTTATAAACACTATAAGCTTTCAAGCCTGAAAATCAATGTCCCTAGCATGTTTTTGGTTCTATAGATGCAATAAGCATTCAACCAGACCTGGAAATACATGGCTGATTTTTGCTTTGGTTAGTATCAAATCGTGAGACCTGAAAATGCATGATTTAGTTTGTATTTGGGTTAGTTTTAAATTGTGAAATAATGAGCTATGAGTAATTTACAAGGGCATTGTATTGTCCAAATGTTTTGTGAATAAGGTTAGAGGATAAAAAGCTAAAAGCAATGAATTAAATTCATTATTCCTTTTATCGATCAACAAATAATATTATTAGACATGCAAGTTCTGAACTTTAATCTGTTTTCTGTTTTTGGGTGCTATAGATATTCTGAAAACAAGGTGGTTGTTTCCATGACTTTGGATTATGTAGTTGCATTGTTTTCACACGCGATTCTATTCTGACATTATTTTCTTTATTATCTGTTAAAAATAATTTGTTTTATTGTGTCTACTGCAGTAAATGCTTTGAAAGATCTGGGCTTGCAGACCTCCTCCTGGACAATTTACGAGTTAAAGCCAAAGCCACGGACTCTGGTAAGAAACAGGCTCAATTTTATATGGCTTACAACTAAACTTTGCCTCAATTTTATTTATTTTTACTAATTTAATTTCTGTTTGTACTATAGACTTTTATGATCGTCGGTTAACCAATTATCGTCAACTCTCTCTTGTGTGTGTGTCCTGTAGGAACGACCAACCATCTTATGGGCGTGGCACCTGTGAATGCAGAGGATTGAATATTTATAATAGTTAATATTTATCTCTCTGTTTGTCGTCCAGCCTATGTTTTACTGTTGTTATGGCAATGTTATACAGATTAGAGACTCCAAAGATTCCAAACCGTCTGAAATGCTGCTATGTTATATGGATTAAAGAGTCCAGAGACTACCATCAAAACTGTATATTGACTTATTACAGGTTATTGAAATAGAACTTATCTAAGTAGCATTGGATGCAGTTGTTATACTGTGTTCTCCAAAAGCTTTTATATAATTAGAAAATATCTTTTACTTCAGTGCTCCTTTATAGCAATTCATTTTATTAGAGGGTAGGTACGACTTTGCTATGAATGGAAAAGTCTATTATCACACCATTTAAAATGCATTCGTGTTAGCAAGATATTTATGTGTTAATTTTTCATTATCACTAGTTTGTCCTTTTTCATCACTTGAAAATATATGCACTTTGTGAAATTGGAAATTTTCTTCGATTCTGTACACTGGTACAAAATGTGATTTGCATGCCTTAATAAGGTTCGACATGTCATATTTGGAAAATTTCCGATTCAAAATGTTTGGAACATGCAAATGGCAGTCACTTTTTAAGTAGCGACATTGAAATTGACTGCCATTACCACGTTTTTTGGCCAGTTTTTGCTGTGAAATATTTCTAAAATTCTTGCTTAAGCATATCACAAATAAGATTATAATCTTTGAATTGTAAGTTAAAGTCGTTAAATTGCTTGTTTTCATATTTTGTGTTATTTTAAGAATATGTTCTTATAATTTTCATAATCTATTATATGCATCTCCTCAATTTGTATGCTCTATTTTGGCATAATCTATCAAGTTGGTCATGGTCTTCTTGAGAGCTATGTAATCCATTCAAGAATGTTGAATAAAAGTTTGTGTTTGTGTGTTTTCTGTGCAAGTGCGTTTTTTCTCTATTTTTGTTTATTAGTTGTCTTAGATTCTACACAAATTCATTCAAAGATGCTTTTTGACTTGTCATAATGCTGTTCAAGATTCCAATGTAACTTCCTATAGTCATGCTTTTATACATCATAAAAATTTGTCATAAGTAATTCCCTATATATCGACACTACCTTCGATATTAAACTATGAAAAAAGTGACAACTACATACAACGAACATCTATACCATGTTTACCTTCACCGTTTTTATACATGCATTTAATAAGTTTGTATGTATCTTCAATTTTTAGTTGTACATGTAGGGCCAAAAGAGGGGCTTCACAAAAGACAAAGAGCTGCTCTTTTGTAACTTTGAACACAAATTGTTTAAATGAATCTCATTGTTTACGAAAAAAAAATAGATGCCAACAAATTATGTACCTACTTATATTATACAGTGCATACATGTATAGAACAGTATTTTTATATAACCAATTATGTATTGTTTCAATTCATTTATGATTTTCCTTGTGTTTCCTATCGGCGTCTCCCTTGAACCTCCTATAGGTACAAGTGCTAGTTAATATATGTATTATGCTAATTAAAACACAATAAAAACTGGTAGACTTCAAAAGTCTCTAGAATAGGGACAAAAGCTCTCAAGATACTTGCACTTAAAAGAACAAAGGAAAAAGAATATTCCTTTCTTCCATCCACATCCCGATTGGTCCAAATTTAACTTCATTTGCTTAATAACCAACAGTCCTAAAAAAACGGAAGATTCCCTAGTATCCCCGGTCATATCTTCCAACGTGACCGGAGACTTCAGTCCCGAAAAAGACGTCTAGCCGAGGTTTAACTATAATTTATAATTTTGTAAAGTTACACGTTTTCGCAGTCCTCTCGAACGAAACGGCTTTCTAAGCAGGTGCCTGGAACCCTTGGTAGCCGTAAGTGGCCGGTAACCAAGGTTGACCTGGCCAAAATAGCGGTTCACTCATCCCGTGTGCATGACGTGTCCCGCGTAATAGGAAACTTCACTGCAACACAACAACGACTCCAACAAACCCTATAAACGCACATCACCTTCCACGCTCTTATCTTAAACTCCATTCTCTTTCTGCTTTGTTTAATCTTCTGCAAATTCCATTTTCTAAATCTTCTGCGTATTCCGTTCTGCAAATTCCATTGTTTGAACCTTCTGCATATTCCGTTTCTTTTTATATCTTCTGGAAATTCAACAGCGGTCACAGGATCGACTCCGCCTACCATTAATGGAGACCCGGACGATTGAAGTAACGTTGATTTCCGCACGCGATATAAAGGATGCGAACTTGTTCACCAAATCGAAGGTCTACGCCGTAGCATGGGTGAAAGGCGACCCGCGGCCAACGAAGCAAAGGACGATATCAGACAAAGAGAACGGCACAAACCCTAGCTGGAACAAGCTCATGTCCTTCACAGTCGACGAGGCGGCGCTTCAGCAGGGCCGCCTTGTCTTAGAAGTGGAGATCCGCACCGAGGGGACATTCGGCGACAAGGAAGTAGGTCATGTGTCCATCCCTATGAAGGAATTCCTCGGCAAGAAACCTACCGGCGGCATAGATTTCGTGAGTTACCAAGTGCGCAAACCCTCTGGGAAGGCCAAGGGGACGCTCAATGTCTCAGTCAAGCTGAACAATCCGGCGGAAGTTAAACAGCCGGTGTACGAGCCAAGTAACCTTCAGTACCCAGCGAAAGGTAGCGCCGCCCCAGCATACGGTGCAGCCGCTCCAGCATATGGTACAGCTGCCCCAGCGTACAAGGAGGGCAAAAACGAGCCCGTAACGGCCTTCCCGGCCTACCCGCCGCCCGGCTCTTCTTCGTCTTCTTACCCGCCGGCCGCCGCCTACCCACCGCCGCCTCCGCCTGGTGGGCAGTATCCTCCGCAACAGCCTTACCCTGCTTATAACCAGGGTGGTTACCCGCCTTACAATCAGGGCGGTTATCCTCCCTACAACCAGGGCGGGTACCCGCCCTACAACCAGGGTTATCCTCCAGCTCAGCAGCAGCCTCAGAAGCCGAAGAAGAACAAGATGGGAATGGGACTAGGCGCCGGGCTGCTTGGTGGTGCCCTTGGAGGGCTGTTGATTGGCGACATGATTAGCGATGGCTTCGATGGAGGAGATTATGGTGATGGTGGAGATTTTGGTGGCGGTGATTTCTGATAAGATCTGCCAAATTGCATAATGAAATTTTGTACTTGAATCTTGCAGGTTAGGTGACATTTTAGAGTGTTTCCTTTTGTTTGTATATATACAGTGATTTTGGTACCCTGATTTGGGTTTATTTTGAGTTTTGATGAGTATATTGATGTATATTCACTTAACTGCTTTGTTATGAAAATCCATGCGTTATTCGGTGGCCTTTCTACAATGGCAGCATTAAATAAGATGGAGATATATTATTTTCAAAGTTTTTTTTTCACAAATTATTTTATTCTATTAATAATGTAGTATTAATAACATAATA
>VDFB02008048.1:0-39314 GCA_007258455.2 Sequoia sempervirens
AACAAAATAGCCTATCGGCTAATAAATAAGTAAAGACAAAAAGGCTTGATCTTTAGGCTTTGAAACTAAATGTGATGTCCCCTTTACTCTTATGGTTATTAAGTATTAGCAAAAAATTTAATATAACAAATATTAGAGTTAATATAATTTATAATATGCAATGTTATCAAAATAAATGTGAATAGTTAATGTAAACTACAAACATTGGACAATTAAATAATTAAAATAATAAATGGAATAAAACTACCACATAGATTAATCATATTAACATCCAAATCATATAAATAGTATTCCCAAGATTGTTGAATCAAGGGTCATCAATACTTATTTGAAAATCATGGAGAGGAAGCTATCTGTCACTTAGAGGAATGACTACAAGTCTAAGATTTCCTTAACACAAACACCCCTAGAAGAATCGGTTCTTGCACAAAACCAAACCCTAGCAAGGAAAATCTTAGGTGTACATTGTACATTGAGTTGGACATACGATGTGTGCCCCTTCTCCAAATGTTTCAGTGCCAACCCATGACCTTAACCTTCACTCTTTTGTGCCTTCTAAATTCTTGTGTTTATCTCTTTTTTTCTATTCTCTCCTTGAATTTTCTCCCTCATTGAATATTTTCCATGTCTTTTTTGAGTCTCATACAAATGCTTTATATAAGATTAAAGGGGTGGTTTCTAAACCATCACACCCTTTTACAAAGGTTGCATTTAATAATTATTTAAATAAATAATTATTCTTCCACCTTTTAAATAAGATTTTATAAATATTCTTTATTATTATATATTTAACCAAAGGATCATAATATCCTTTATTTTTCTCTCTCCCTTTTAATTCTAAAGGGTTATCTCATAGTTTTATTTTCTCTTAGGGAAAAAGTCACATAACAATTATTACTTATTATATTTATTTTTTATATAAATGCTACATTCACTTAGAAATTACTACCAACCTTAATACCTTTAGGCTTCCTCTGCCTTTGATACATATATACTTTTCATAAAAACTAAATGGTGATAGTAACATTATTATTAATATTATTGCTAATACTAGACTTTGAATTAATATCTATAAGTTTTTTGACATTGGTAGTGTTACTCACATTTGAACCCATTATTAATAATATCATTACCCATAATGTTTGT
Organism: Sequoia sempervirens; assembly: GCA_007258455.2. Classification (NCBI taxonomy): domain Eukaryota; kingdom Viridiplantae; phylum Streptophyta; class Pinopsida; order Cupressales; family Cupressaceae; genus Sequoia; species Sequoia sempervirens. The sequence continues at coordinate 1,147 of VDFB02008048.1, forward strand.
ATTGCCCTTGTAGTTATTAATATTACTCATGGATGTTTTATTATCACTTACCAATACTACTATTTATCAAAATGATAATATCTAGATATTATTATGAACATTATTGTTAAGGTAATGCTAATGACATTGCTAATATGAATATCAATATGGACATTACTCTAAACAAAAATGATATTATTATTTTTTGTGATTAATAATATTAATAATATTAATATCCCTTATTAATAATGTCCTTATTATGTGTGTTGCAATTAATGGTATTATTACTATTAACACCATTTTAATTATTAATAGTAATATCAATATTCTATTGGCCATTATCATAATATTTAATATTAAAGTTAATGTTGTTCTCAACATGGATATAATTCTTATAATCACAAAAAAATGAATGAACTAACTATGAAGATAAAATTATAGGTAATATTAAATAGAGCTACCACCACAAATTGGACGCCTAACCTTTTTGTGTTAGCTAAGACCGATACTGCCATTGGTGAAAATGTAATGTGACACTACTCAAATACATACCATCCTACATGAAAAAACAACATAGCTTATAATTTTAGTATTTAAGGTTGGGTTAATATTTTACTCACTGCTATCATTAACATACACTTACATCAACATTGATTGTTGGCCCAATGTTTTTAATAAGTGTCGAGCACATAGAATTTCTCCCCATTCTTTTTATTTAATTATTTATTTATGCTTACTTGCTTACTTCTAATACAGATATTGACATTTGCATTAATTAGACTAGCATAGCTAGATATCTGATTGCCACACCATAATGGTGGTGTTAGAGTATTTAAGTTTATCTTTGGATTGCCAAAAAAAAAAAAAAAAGGTTTATCTTTGGGTAATTAATTGAGGTGGTTTTTTCCTTTAGATTATTTTTCACACCCATCATATATTTTCTTTCCTTTAAAAGGTTGTATGTTATGTAATTTAATCATCTCATATTTTTCCCTCTTTTTGGTGAAATAGTCTACTTTGCTTCTCTACTTTTTCTATGAAGGTTTATCTTGCAAATGGTGATCTTGGGCTCCACCTACATGGTATCAGATAAAACCATCATGCAATCCTTCCTTTCAGAGTTTTCATTGGTGAGTTTTGAGATCATTTGTTTTTTCTAGCATTTGAATTTTTTTCAAATTTCAAAGATGCCTCATTTCCAATTTTTCTGAAGAGAATTTCATTTCTCTATTGATTGGAGGTTGTGTTTCATTAATATATTTGTAGGTGTGATTTTGAGTTGGGGAGGCAACGATTCAAAATTGTGAACAATGATCCATTTTGCTATTATGTTTCAAATTGTATAGCTCCTACTATTGAAAAAGGCATTGGAATTTTCATCTCTTTGGAGGCACGATTTACCCTGAAGGCAGCAGGAATTTCCTCTCTTTGGAGGCATATTTTTTGCATTTTGAAGGGAAGATCAACATTTATGAGAGTCTGTTTCTCTACTGAAGAGGCATGTTTTCTTCACTTGAATAGTCTATTTGGGGCATTTTAGCACCCATGACTTTTCCAGAGGAGGCACAAAATTGATTCTGGAGGTAGCGATTCTTGGAGGCTACATTTTCTAAGTGGGTCAATTGTTGTTTTTTTGGCTGCATTTTTCTTAGCTGGGCATGATTTTTCTCTAGAGGCACAAATTTCCTTCTTGTAGGGCACAATTTCTCTCTATTGAAGGGCCTGATTCATGGCACCTGTAGGGAGGTGTTAATTTTCATTGAGAGGGCATGATTCACTCCTCAGTTGGATACCAATTCATTCATTATGTAGGTCGCGATCTTTTCCATTGGAAAGTGATTGGAACTATATCAAAATTGGAGGAAGAATGAGTTTCTAGAGAAGGTACTCAATTTGTTTGGAAAAACATCTAAATAAAAACTTTGTATTTTATAAAGTTTACCCTATATATTTAGGGTTCAAGTTGCACAATCGAGTGGAGTGGGCCTCAGTTTTGAAACTTTTTTGAAGTTTTTTTGGAAAAAATTATCCCACATTGGCAAAGTGAGATGTTTTTGCTATTCATATAATATTGTAGTGTGCATAAGTTGTGTTAGAAAGTCTCATGGACTATGAAGAGGCTCGTGATTGTGTGCTTTGTGTGGAGGCTTCCTAGTTGATTTGGTGCAAAGAATTTGCTAAAACTAGTAAGGTGTATTATATTTTTGCTCAAATTTTCTAGATTCAATCCTAATTTCCTGAGTAATATTTTTTAGAGATATTTTTTGGAGAAGTTGCTGAGTTTATATTTTCTTGGAGGCTTCATTTTGGTGTATTTTTTAGAGATATTTTTTGGAGAAGTTGCTTAGTTGTTGCAATGGCTACTCCTGAGTCAATTGAATTGTTATATGAAAATGCGTAGGTTGCTTCAATCTAAGGGTTTGTGGTCCACTCCAGGAGTGATAACCAATCTACTCTTACTAGGGAATATGAAGGTTTATCCTGCAAATGGCGATCTTGGGATCCACCTACAGGTGGTTTGGAGTTTAAGGCTAGCCACCCTCGTTAAGACTAGAGAGAATAATAAATCCCATGATTAATGTCCATTATTTTCTTATAGAATCTTTCAACTGCAGTCCAAAATTTTCTTATCCCACACAAAGTGGAGATCCAATATAATGAGTGAAATTTTTAGATTGTTTAAACCTAATTTTAAGTTTGGAATGATATTGTCTCTCACCTCTCAGCAATGTTGTTGATATTTTTATTTTTATTACAAGTTCATGATAATTACTTTTTTATTCATGCAGGGCCTACAAACCCATTCCCCCACTGTAAGGCATATTTCTTTATTTGCAGAGTAAAATTCCAATAAGAGATATTCTTAAGAACAGTGGCCAAACCTGGTGTTAGCTACCCGCTTCATTAAATTTTTCATTCAAAGGTCTATGTGGAGTTTCTAATTCATTTAGCTATTCGTTGTAATGGTTAACACCTATTTTTTTCCTTTTGTTTTATTTTAAAGCAACAAAGGTTTATACTACAAGGGAGGAGCTACGACACCCATCATGGCCATGCCCTATGCTTGTAACATTGGGAAAGGAGAGGAGAGGGAAGAGGATTTCCTCCTCCATGGGACATAGCATGTGGGGAGTAAAGCTTCCCTCCCTCAAACCTCTTTTTTTTCTAATGAGACAAGAAAAAAAAACATAGTATGTTGTTTACCTTCACAAATTTATTATTTCATCTTATTTTCCTAAAAGAGGTGAAGGTTCACAAGTACAATATTCCACATAATATACTAATCTTGCTTGCTAAAATTCACTTGATGAAGTCTACAACAAGCAAAGGAAAGATTGACTTTTCTAAAGTAAAATAACCATTATTCAATATCTGACTTAATGCTACTACAAGTTGTTTCGAGATTGAAAAACCACAATGGTATAAGAAAAGGACAATGTAGACATTTTAACCATAATGCAATATCATCCACAAATTATATAGTTGCTCATTTAGTCTTTTTTTCTTTTAGAAATAAATGGAATCATCATAATCTGAGTGTTAGCTTCTATCTCAAAATTTTATATATATATATATATATATTTTTTATAAAATAGTAAGAAGAATTATTTGATACTAAATTCCTTTAACTATATGTTACAACATACACAACAACCCTTAAGCACAAAAAATAAATTTACACATACATACATACATACATACATACATACACACATACATACATACATACATACATACATACACACATACATACATACATACATACATACATATATATATATATATATATCCTCTTTTCATTGGCAACCACAGGTATCTTATCTATTTCAATACATATTGAATGCTATAGAGTTGTTTCTTACTGTTAAAATTGAAGATTGCATATGTTCTTTTACTTTATCTTTCAGATTTGAAACAACACATATAGCTGCTTTGTTAATAGAACTTAAGAAAATATTAAAATGCAATTCATTTTTACAAGATGATCCTCATAGCGAATGAATGTGCAATATATTTTATTTCAAGCTCTATTCTAAAAGATCGTTAAAATAAAAAAATAAATATTTTAAAGAAAGTTTTGTGTTATTGTAGAAGAAAGGAAGAATAATACAATACATTATTTCCATCAATCTCTGTTTTTTACATATAGTGATTCTTTCATCATTTTGCATCTATTTTTTCAAAATAACTTCAAACACCCAAGGTGGAGTAAATCTTCCAATAAGGCTCTCCAAGGTTTTTAACTTTTTCTACAAAAACAATTATTTCCAATGGCCAAGGGGTGCTCACCATCCAACCTTTGGTTGGAAAACCAACTGCCCCGAGCTAGGAGGTAACCAAGAAACCGAGTACACTCAACAATCATACCAACAAGACACTCAAACAAATAAAATAAATCACACAATTCAAGATACACCCCTCCAAGGATTTCACATTTACATAAGGATCCTAACAAGAATCCAAAAGTGGGGATAGAGGGTGGATTACTCTCCATATGGGGAGACTCATGAACAAATAAAAATAACCAAATGCCACATTTTTCTTCTTCCTCATACAACCCATACCACCAAATCTCCATACACTCATATTCTCAAAGGATGGTTAAGCTCCCCATAAAGGTTCCTACCTCTTGTTATCCCCAAAAAAGGATGCTCTTCCCAATTTGGGTGAGCTTATCCCTATACAACCCAAAACCCATTACAACATATACATTTAAAAATACAAGAAGTATACAAAGAATTTTTAAACATAAAAAATTTCACATTTACATGAAGACAAGAGAGACATACACAAGTATAAAATTTCTACCTCAAAACCAAGCTTCAATGAGGAACTTAAATAGGATGAGTTTGAATATTATCCTCTCCCAAGCTATATTTTCCCAATATCTCAAAATCCAAGCCAAAAAGAAAATATATTTCAAAGACAAGTAAAAATGCTTCCAAAGAAAGAACCCCTCATTTGGCTTTCCAAAGGATAGAAATAGGAAACAAATTTTTGAATCCTTGGATGAGGGAGTGGCACATTTTACTCTCTAATTCATTCCTTTGGACACATCTCCCACAAGTTCTCACACATGTGTGAGAACCCATGGGGAAGTGAAGAGTCAAGGAGTGTTCAACACTCCACAAGAGATCTCAAATCTCATAAATGAGGTTTTGGAGGCAACACTCCAACCCTTTTCCAAAATCTACCACCATTCTTAATGGGAAATTATGAATGGTCATATCTTCATAAATATCAAAAATGTGGGCTTTACTTGACCCCTAAATCATAGGTAATCATCCTAGGGATTAAATAAGGTTCAATTAACCCGATTTAAAGAATTTTTCTCACCCTTTAAACAAAAAAAAGAGAAATTAAATTTCAAATACAATAAGAGTAATTCAAAATATCAAAAACCCCCATCTAGGACCTAATTGTATTTTTAAACATAAATCACATGATTAAACATTAAATCATCTCATCACAAATTGAAACCCAACATATATGAGACTATGGTCCTCCAACTAGACCATAGTCAGTTTAATGTGGCTTAGCACATACATGGTACCCTTGGTTACCTCTGATCCCATTAGCTATGGGAATGTACCTACACACTTGAAGCCACATGTCAATATATCTAATACATGATAATCAAACCAATTTAATAAACAATTCCATATATATATCTAATTAAAACAAGAAAATATTGAAATCAATTAATTTAAAATTGCAATATCCATAATTTATCCTTTCTCTTTCAAATAACAAATTCTATCAACTCGTGAGTAAACCATTGCATTGTTATAAAGATATCACATCATCATCAAACTCAAATTTTACATCTCATCAAATCTATAGCATAAACACTTATTTATTCTTACCACGATAACAAAATTAACAAGAGAATGTAGTAATTAGAGAAACCATAACATGTATCTAGAATGATCATAGAACATCATAAATAGGAAAGAATGCATCATATCAAATATCCATAATCATCCAAAATGATCCAAGACACATAGATTATCAAAATGCTTGAATCAAAATACAGTCAAATTGGGTGTATCAAATGGTAGGCCTCACATCCTCCTCCCCTAGGAATGGCCTTCCTCCTAGAATTCGTCGAAGAGGTGAGGATATAGGACCCTCAAACTTGAGGCATCCTCCCAAGTAGTTTCTACCTCATCATAGCGATGATCCCAATGGACTCTTATCTGGTCCATCTCTCAGCCTCAAAAGGCCAAGGTCCATCGAGCCAAAATGTGAATGGGCTTCAAATCTAGTTGCCTATCCAACTCCACCTGCAAAGCATCCCAATCCAGTACATGAGAAGAACCATGCACATAACATCAAAAAATTGATACATGAAACATGTCAAGGATGCATGACAAGCTAGGTGCCAAGGATAGGGGATAAGGTATGAGACCTATCTGCTCCAAGATTTCAAATGGGCCTACAAACCATGGTACAAACTTAAAGCCCTTTCCATAACACATTGGAATCTTATGTTGTCACAATCTCAAAAATACATGGTCACCAATTGAGAAGCTTTGATTAATCCTCTTAGCATCGACATACTTCTTCTAACGATCTTCCACCTAGTGAAGACACTGCCTAATCAAGACCACCTATTGCTCCATATCTGAAACCATCTCTAGAACAATAGCCACTATTTCCTCTATTTGATCCCAACTCAAATGAGCCTTGCATAGACTTCCATACAATGCCTAAAAGGGTGGCATGCCTAAGGAACTATGATGCCCATTATTTCAGGAAAATCAACCAAATACACATACTCCTCCCAACAAGACTGGTGATCCATCACATATACATAGCATATCCTCCAAAACCTATTTAACCCTCTCAATCTACTCATCTGTCTCAAGATGGTAAGCTAAACTAAAGTTGAGTGGAGTTCTCAATGCTATAATGATGTCTAGAATGCTAATGTGAAGAGTGAATCCCTATCTAATATGATCCTATGAGGAACTTCATATAATCTAACAATGTCATCTAGGAAGACCCTTGCTACTATTTGAGCTATATAAGTTGTACACATGGGTGAAATTGAGCTACTTTGACCAACTTTTCAATAGTTACCATGATGACATCATGGTGACATGAAGACAAAGATAGAACAAAAATGAAATATAAAGAAATGGTGTCCCATTTCCACTAAGGAATATTGTGTGGGTAAAGAATTCTTGATGGACGTTAGTGCTCTACCTTGACTCTCTGACACTCAAGGCATCAATTCAAAATATACAATATCTCATGTATCCCTACCTAATGATATAACTATCTTAGATCAGTGTGCATTTTCTTTACCCCTGGATGTGTTGCATAGGTGCCTTGCATGCCTCTGATAGTATGACCATATAAGATCTACCACACTAGATACATAGATACACCCTCTATGACATTGTAATACATCAAACTCCAAGGTATATCCTAAAAAATTGACCATAAGGGCCCTCTATGACTAGATATCTTATTGGACCATCATAAGCCACTCATCCTCTAGTAGGTGTTTTAGGATCTGACTCCTCAAATCAGTGATCAATGGCATGGACGATAGCTTGTGACACCTCCTACCTAGTGCATCTGCAACCAAATTTTCCTTCCCTTTGATGTAATGCACATAAAATTCATACCTGCATAAGAACTTCATCCAATGCCTCTAACAAGAATTTAGATTTGGTTGTATAAATATGTACTAAAGGCTCTAGTGATCTAAATGAAACTCAAAGTGATGTCCCAAAAGGAAGTTCCTCCAACAAACTAGAGCATGAACTATCGTGCTTCTAACTCCAAGTTATGAATAAGGTAGTTCAACTCATGGGTCTTAGGTTTTTGTGACTCATACACAATCACTCTTCCCTCTTGTATAAGTACAACACTTAAGACACCAATAGATGGATCTATGCAAACCATGAAATCTGTTGAGGGATTTGGGACTGCTAAGATAGGAGCACTATGAGAAACTCCTTGAGGGTCTAAAAGGCCCGACTCTCACACTAGTTTTCCACTCAAAATTCTTCCCTTTCTTCTAAAGGGGAGTAATAGGATGTGCAATCCTAGAGAAAACCCTCAACAAAATGATGGTAATATCTTGCCAATCCCTTGAAACTCTTGAGCTTTGTCACTATACTAGGTGCTGGCCAATCCATAATATCTCTAATATTTAATGGATCTACAAAGATTCCATCACCATATATGATGTGACCAAGGTAATAGACCTCTAGACAAAAGAAGGTAAACTTTGACAAGCTAACATACAATTGGTACTCCCTCAAAAACTATAAAACCTACCACAAGTTCCCCTCATGATCCTCCTCAATAAATGAATATATCAAGATATTATTGAGGAACACAATCATGAACCAATCCAAGAAGGTACAAAATACTCGGTTCATGAGATTCATGAACACTACAAGAGTATTTGTCAGCCTAAATGGTACCATGATAAACTCATAGTGACCATATCTAGTCCTGAAAGTGGTCTTATGAATATCCGCTTATATAATCTGTAACTAATGATATCCAAACTTAAGGTCAATCTTCAAGAACCCTCTAGCTCCTTGCATCTAATCAAACAAATCATTGATCCTTGAGAATGGGTAAAAATTCTTGATTGTCACCTTGTTTAGATATCTATAGTCTATGCAAAGACAAAGGGATTCATCCTTCTTCTCAATGAAGATCATGAGAGTTCCCTAAGGTGAGACACTTAGAAATACATGACCCTTCTCTAACAACTCCTCTAACTGTAGCATGAGCTCACTGAGCTCATGTGTGGTCATCCTATAAGGTTCCCTCGATGTCATCTTAGTCCCTAACACCAAGTCTATATGGAAGTCAATCTCTTGATGTGGTGGCTTACCTAGAAACTGGAAAGGAAAAACATCATCAAACTCCCTAAGGATGGGATGATCACCCAAAGATATCTCTATCACTTCCTCATCCATAACCTTGAGGGTGATAGCAAACAATTGGCATCCCTTTCAGAGACATCGCTTCAACTACATTGTAGATATCATGCGAAGGGAAATAGGCCTTTCGTCTACACACTCAACCACCTTTCAATGAAAGTATACCTTAGCCTGATATGCATCAAGCCAATCCATACCCAAAACCACTCCATAAGAGCCTAATGGAGTGACATGAAATTCAACTAAGATACTCAAGCATCCAAGTCGTAGTGGACAATCACGAACTAAAATATATATAGGCACCTTAGCCCTCGAGGCTAGCTCAACCACCTAGCTATCATCCTACCTAGATGCCACTAGCCTACTATGCTCCACCACAAAAGGGGCTATAAAGGAATTAGATGCCCCAAAATCAAATAAAAAAGTAACATATTTATGTCCTATCATACTTGATGTCTCAATAACCATGGCTTGGTGCTCAACTTGGCAGTTCTTGACCACTACATAAACTCAATGGGACTTTCCCACATCACCCACCGTCTTCTCAAAGCCTATTGTGTTTTTTCATCTAAGTGAAAGACCCTAATGGAAATCCCTAGCTGGGTGCCCCACTATTCCACATACTTAACAAGGGCCCCTAGTATAAACCTAATTTGACTGTATCCTGCTAGACAACTATCCCACAATCCTACTAGAACCACTATTACCACCACATAAGGACTGCTATGAACATGTTAGGGTAGCACCTTGTAACTGAGGATGTTGATCTTTGCAAGGACCTTGTGGTCACCATGGCCTAGAGTGGCCACCCTAAAAACCCTTTTGTGGCCTATGCCTCTAACTATGATGTAGCTATTGTGGTGGCTTAGATGGTTTTGTAGAAGGTCTAAATACTCCCTTTGAAGGAAGGGGAGGTCATCAGAAAACATGTGATTGTGTACTTTAATTGCATTTTTGAAACCGCTTGTGTCTCCTAGGACTTCCCTTAAATTTCCTCCATAATGAAGGCCTTCTCCATACCAAACCAAAGGTTCTCTAGATTAGCCATATGCATGGGTCTTGATATGTCTGCATTCAATCCCCTAATAAAATGGTTCATGAGAAGCTTCTCATCCTAAAGATAGTCCACATACTTTGATAACTCTAGAAATCGACTCTCATATTGTGCTACTAGTAGTAACCTCTACTAGAGGTCATTGAACTCATCAATGTGGCACTATCAAAAGTGCTCAGATAAATAACATGCCTGAAACTTCTCAAAGAATTTTTCCCAAGTAAGGGTGTCAATAGATAGGTGGTTCTTATGCTCCTCCCGACGCTACCAAGTAGAGGTTGTACCTCAAAGCAAAAGTATCATAAACATGCTATTAGATTTCTTACATATGCACTCAATCCAAAGAAACTATCAAGACTAAGAAACTCAGTCTCTACACCATCCGTGGATCCATCAAAAATAGGTGTCTTAAGTCATAGCAACTCTCAAATTTTATCTCCTAGATCCCAGTATGCTCTAGCCTCAAATTCTATCTTAGGATGGGGTGCCTATGGTGGAGGATCCAAGCAGAATGATCCTATCTCAACCTCCTCATAATACACTTCAAGAATGCAAGGGGGAATCATATTGTTCTCTCTATTCTCTAATATATGTACCTTAGTCAAGTGTTGTGTCTGCTCCAATCTACATCCCTCCTCCACCACTGGTAGTTGGGTGTGAATATCCTAATCAAATCCTCTAATGCATGAATGATTTAGGAATTGGATTTCTATGGATGATCATGTTGTGATTCCTCTAAAATGTGTGGGGATACTAGTGATGACTTAGCTTGGTCTCAATTTTCACTACATTCATGACAACATCCATGAACTTTCCACAACCTAGGTGGAATCCTACATGATAACACTATAAGGATCACTAACATGGTGAACACATATGCCTGGAGTTCTTGGTGTTGGAACCTAGGCTCTAATACCAAATTTCATGCCCTAAATTTTGTGTGAAGGGAATAAACACAACCAACAATTTTTTTTCAAACTTGAGCTATAAAATGTAGCAACGAAAAAAGTAAGGCTTTTCCCTTACTTGGTTTGATAAATGATATTAAAACCGAATTAATGGTGTCTTGCAGTGGTGTTTTAATGTGTTGTACACATTCACACTATTCTAGGACCATTATTTAACTAAAACATTCCTTAATTGATCCTTTGCAAGGGTGTGGTAAAGTGTTGTAACACACTTTCACACTTTTCAAGGATATATTTGCTTAATTAAGCCTTATGGGCCCCTTTTTGAATAAAATATACATTATTTGTACCTTGTTTAAGTGTTGTAAAGTTCTATAAGGAACTTTTACACTTATATAGGCGGTCATTAATTTATTGTGGGTAGTTGGAGTAAATAACAATTCCACATACTTAACAAGGGCCCCTAGTATAAACCTAATTTGACTGTATCCTGCTAGACAACTATCCCACAATCCTACTAGAACCACTATTCCCACCACATAAGGACTGCTATGAACATGTTAGGGTAGCACCTTGTAACTGAGGATGTTGATCTTTGCAAGGACCTTGTGGTCACCATGGCCTAGAGTGGCCACCCTAAAAACCCTTTTGTGGCCTATGCCTCTAACTATGATGTAGCTATTGTGGTGGCTTAGATGGTTTTGTAGAAGGTCTAAATACTCCCTTTGAAGGAAGGGGAGGTCATCAGAAAACATGTGATTATGTACTTTAATTGCATTTTTGAAACCGCTTGTTTCTCCTAGGACTTCCCTTAAATTTCCTCCATAATGAATGCCTTCTCCATACCAAACCAAAGGTTCTCTAGATTAGCCATATGCATGGGTCTTGATATGTCTGCATTCAATCCCCTAATAAAATGGTTCATGAGAAGCTTCTCATCCTAAAGATAGTCCACATACTTTGATAACTCTAGAAATCGACTCTCATATTGTACTACTAGTAGTCCCCTCTACTGGAGGTCATTGAACTCATCAATGTGGCACTATCAAAAGTGCTCAGATAAATAACATGCCTGAAACTTCTCTAAGAATTTTTCCCAAGTAAGGGTGTCAATAGATAGGTGGTTCTTATGCTCCTCGCGACGCTACCAAGTAGAGGTTGTACCTCGAAGAAAAAGTATCATAAACATGCTATTAGATTTCTTACATATGCACTCAATCCAAAGAAACTATCAAGACTAAGAAACTCAGTCTCTACACCATCCGTGGATCCATCAAAAATAGGTGTCTTAAGTCATAGCAACTCTCAAATTTTATCTCCTAGATCCCAGTATGCTCTAGCCTCAAATTCTATCTTAGGATGGGGTGCCTATGGTGGAGGATCCAAGCAGAATGATCCTATCTCAACCTCCTCATAATACACTTCAAGAATGCAAGGGGGAATCATATTGTTCTCTCTATTCTCTAATATATGTACCTTAGTCAAGTGTTGTGTCTGCTCCAATCTACGTCCCTCCTCCACCACTGGTAGTTGGGTGTGAATATCCTAATCAAATCCTCTAATGCATGAATGATTTAGGAATTGGATTTCTATGGATGATCATGTTGTGATTCCTCTAAAATGTGTGGGGATACTAGTGATGACTTAGCTTGGTCTCAATTTTCACTACATTCATGACAACATCCATGAACTTTCCACAACCTAGGTGGAATCCTACATGATAACACTATAAGGATCACTAACATGGTGAACACATATGCCTGGAGTTCTTGGTGTTGGAACCTAGGCTCTAATACCAAATTTCATGCCCTAAATTTTGTGTGAAGGGAATAAACACAACCAACAATTTTTTTTCAAACTTGAGCTATAAAATGTAGCAACGAAAAAAGTAAGGCTTTTCCCTTACTTGGTTTGATAAATGATATTAAAACCGAATTAATGGTGTCTTGCAGTGGTGTTTTAATGTGTTGTACACATTCACACTATTCTAGGACCATTATTTAACTAAAACATTCCTTAATTGATCCTTTGCAAGGGTGTGGTAAAGTGTTGTAACACACTTTCACACTTTTCAAGGATATATTTGCTTAATTAAGCCTTATGGGCCCCTTTTTGAATAAAATATACATTATTTGTACCTTGTTTAAGTGTTGTAAAGTTCTATAAGGAACTTTTACACTTATATAGGTGTTCATTAATTTATTGTGGGTAGTTGGAGTAAATAACCCCCTTTAATTCAAATTTAAGCCTTAATTATGACCTCCCAAAGATCTATCCCGACACCCATAATTTAATTAATAAAATATTTCATTGGGAAAATTTAGGTCTTGGAAAATGGTGCCAGGACACATTTTCCCTAGGTGGCAAATGGATCCTCCCTTAACAAGACCCCCATTTTTTAGTTGATCTGGAATGGGTTTTTAGTGCTCTTTCCATCCCCCACGGTCAAGTCCTGGTAAACTAAGCTAGGACGCATTTTCCCTAGGTGGCGAATGGGTCCTCCCTTAATGAGACCCCCTTTTTTGAATTTAATTTTGGTGGGAATCTAATAATGTTTCTTCCCAAATGTGGTGTTCGCCTTAATTCTTTGAATTTTGGGGTTAATCTCCTAATTTAGTATAAATAAGGGGTTAATTCACATTGTTTCTCCTAACAAGATCTAGCAACTCATTATAAGTCTTAAGCATTCAAGTGATCAAGAATTAGAGCATTTAAAGAGCATTCATAAGGCATTTCAAGGTAGATTTCAAGAGTTTATTGCAGCAATTCAAAGTCACATCATCATGTCAAGGGTTTGATGCATTGATTCATGTTGTTAAGCTAGAGAAGTGGATGCAACATTGAATATATACTTTCAACCATTGTTCAAATCATATTCAAGGATCCAAGATCTACATTGTTCATGTGGCCACTACATGTTAGATTGCAGATTTGTTTCACAAGACATCATCCAAGGTGACATCAATTACATTATTTCATATTCATGCTTTGTTTCATCATTTTTTTTAATTACCTACAAGGGGTTTGACTAAGGAAAATCCCCATTCACTAAAAAACAAGAAGTTTTTCTGCCCTTGAGTGTGTGATTGCAGATTTATAGGTTGAAGAGAAAGATTTGGATAAAAATTGTCAAAGTTACAAAGTTGCAAAAGTTGTCATTCAAAGTGCAAGAAGACGAAATTGAAGCTACAAAATCGCCTACACACTTTCAGAAGTTGATAACAGGGAATTTGAGAGTGTAGACATCAAGGAACATGACCCTAAAATTAGTTTTCTAAAATCTTGAAAGGACCCATTCACCACTGAAGGTGAATGAGTCATCTGTTGCTCCAAAAAAAAAAATTAGCTAGGTACACAACTTTTTATGCTCTAAGAACTTCCTCCGTAATTGCTATAATAGTTAGTTAGCATTTATAATTGTTATTTGCATCTTATTCTATACATAATTGTAGTGTTTAGGGTCTTAAAAAAATTAGTGGTTCATCCTCTTGCTCATGCATTTGGGTCTACCCTATTTTTCAGCGTTAATCATTTTGGTGAACATGACATATTGAACATTGCAATTTTTTGATTTTGGAAGTCTCTCATTGCATCTTAAGTTAGATCTTGCATTAATTTTCATTTAGATTTGCATTGAATTAAGATATCATTTAGGGTTACTTGTTTTGCATTGAAATCTTGCATATCATATAGGGTTTAGATTTGCATTGTTTTGCACTTTTTAAATTTGAAAACTACAAAAACAAATCATTCATTTTGCATCTCATTTAGATCTAAAACAAAACAAAAATTGCATTTCAAATTTGGCCTTGCATTTCATCTTTTCATTGCATTTTTGGAAAATCTAAAACTGAAGCTCAATGTCTCGGACCTGGAATTGAAAGATATAACTGAGAACTTGCAAATTATTAAAAAAAAGTTTTAAAATAACTAACCAGGACCCATTCTCTTTACTAGTGAATAAGTCCCTGATCAGGTCTGATTTGAACCTTGTGGCAACTTAAAAAAGCATCAAAATTCACTCTAAAATCCATTGAAACATCTCAGAAATATCTAACCAGGACCCATTCACCCTTCATAGTGAATTAGTCCCTGTTAGCTACTACTCTAAATTTTTAGGACATTAAAATCTCAATTTTTAGCTTCTATTTGGTGCTATTACCTTTTTGTTTCATTTTCCTGATTTGTTGTTTCATCAATTTCATTGCATTTAGTTTAAATTGCTTCATTTTAGTGCATTGTTAAAAGTTCAAAATTTCATCAAAACATTTCATTTTTAGCTTATTTTATTGTGTAATAAGTAAGTCGCATCGCTCAAAATCTGAAAATTACATTTCATTCTAGGTTGTTGCATTATCCCTTTCCTATTCTAGGGCTTGCACACTAAGGTTTGTAAAAATTGCACGAGCTTGGTGTCCTATTCACAATACTATTATAAGACACAGTTTGAGGCTCATGTCATCCCACAATATTTCATTCATTGTGGATCTTGGGTTTCCTAACTCTCTTTCTAATAGTATTGAGAATCAACCCTCCATGGCTCATAGTTTGCATACGGGTAAGTGCACCAAGATGGTTCCCAAAAAGGGGGCTTAAGTGGCCACTTTTTTTTTGAAATCAGGAAATGTTGACCTTGGACGTGAAATTGAGGATAGTTACACTCAAAATTTTGAGATGGAACAAAAACAAGGATCAAAGTGCTCCAAGTCTACTTTCTAAACTACTAATTTATTTTGAAAATGGTTGAGATTAAGGGGTTCAAAAGAGGGATGTATAGAAATTGGTGTTGTTTTTGTCAGAAAAACATAACATAGCAACTCTTGTATATTTGAGCGGTGAAAATTTTTTGTAGTATTTTTAAAATTGCTATAGTCAGTTAACTAATAGCATCTAGTTGGTGCACAATTTTTCTGATAATTTTTTAATGAATATTTGATTTTTTACTAATTTTCTAAGTGGGCACTTCCTGAAAAGCAAAATTTTTGCCGTGCTCCCACTACAAATTTTTGAAAATAATTGATTTCTTTTTTCTTTTTATTTTTAAAAAATTTGTAGAATGGAGTCTAGTTTCTAAAAATGTAATTTATTTGAAATTTTGATGAACAGTTAATTTATAACAAAAAAAACACTAAACACTGCTTTTTGGAAAAAAAAACATACAAACAAAAGAAATTATGGATGAAAGACTTAACATTATCGAAAAGTGAAAAAAATTACATTGTTGGATAGCTAAGAGAGAACCCATGTTTCCGATTTTGTCAATATTGAACTAGATGCAATCTTGATGGTGAGCATGGACCCGATTATGTGAAAAATTGTAGAATTTGCAAAAACACGTCTCTAGCCTTGTTAGGAATTCCCTCCAAGCCTTTGGGTTGGTATTCCAAGGAAAATAATTTCACTTTGTTCTTTGTTTTTAACGCGAAATAACGTGTGCGCATTATAACACGCTCGTGTTATAACGCGAGCGCGTTTTAAAAAAAAAATCATAAGTGGCCAGAAAATTGGTACCCAACTTCATGCACCCGCCCATACTTCATTTCCTATGGCTTCACCTCCTATAATCAATGTGCATGATGTCATTGACAAGCTAGATGAACAACTAGAAAACTTACAAGTCTATATCCTTAGTGAATGCATAGACATTAGCTTTGTTCTCATTATACAAAATCTAAGGAAAGTGCTTAAAACTTGAAATGAAACACAAATCCTCTATAGCCTTAGTTGCTTCATTCATGAATACTTGAACAAAGAAGACAATAGCAACATACATGCCTTAATCAATCCTCCTCCTGAAACTAAGAACAATGTTAACATGGATCATGATTATATGAAAACACATCCCGTAGAGAATGTGATAGCATTTATCAAAGCTAAACCTCATAAGGGTTTGACTAGACAACCTATTGACATTGCTTTCTCAAAAAATGACATACCTAAATGTGCACCTGATGGTCCTCTTTACATAGCTGGCCAAATCAATAATAAGCCCACTAATGGGATATTGATTGATCACATATGTGGAAAGAATGTGATCATAGAAGAAATATTATATGTGCATGAGCTATATCAAGAAACATATGATAACCTGAAATCATAGATGAAGACACATAACAAATTTGCTTGCCCTACAATAGGATCGATAGATCTTCCTTTAAAGGTGGGACCAAAAACATTAATAGTCTCATTCTCCATCATCCCACAATCAAACCAATTTCATGTGAAGCTAGGCTTTCCAAGGCTTCACTCCATGAATTTTGTTCCTTCATTTGTACATAAATGCCTAAAGTTCCCATTTGGAAATGACATCTTCATTGTGCATCATAGTGGACTTAATCTTGCCTCGGCAAACGGGAATTTTTCACTAGATTACTTTCAGCTCGAACCTATGGAATCTATCAAACCTCGTGAAGATTTCTTTTTCAAATCATATCAAAAATTAAAGGAAAATAAAATAATATAACTATCGCTTCGAAACATGCCTCAACCTATGACTGAACTGACTATCCTTGATGAGACAATGATTGAACCAAAATCACTTCTGACCATACAAGAACAACCTCCTGTGATTTCCCACAAGAGACCATGAGATAATACAAAAAATCCCATTGTCCCTCGTAGAGTCAAACAATTTTACAAAGTCAAAGAGAAAGTAGGTGAGCAACCTCTTGTTGTTCCTCCTAGTCCTCCCAAATAAGAGAAGGAACCTATGATTGAAAAACCCGCTCTTACACAAAAAAAAAATGACAATAAATTGAAACGAAATCAAAGTGCTAGAGAATGTAGACATAGACATTGTTCTATTGCTCATAGATTGCAAACTCAAGAAAATAACCATAACTTAGAAAATAAAAATCTAAACCTATTAGAAGCAATGCATGATGACTCTCAACCCTCTCTCCAACATAAACAAGAACATTTCATGGACATTGTTATTCGACCTCATGTTGTGATTAACTTAGATGATGATATTGACATTGCAAAGATCGATGAACAAGTGCATGGTTAGTTTAATACATTGTTTTATTCTTCCATGAGCAGAAATGACAAATCTCCTAAAAAGAGTGTTGAACATGGTACACGTCCTTGTTTAGAACTTGATGTTGTCCCTTTGGCTAGTTTCCCACCTTTCATTTATACCGACCGAGATTGGGAGGTGGATGACCTACTTTAGGTTGACTTGCCTATGCCTTACTAGTCTTTTTCTTTTTCATTTTTCTTTATGTGATTGCATGTGCATAATTTGATCCCTCGTGATGTTTCCTTTGATGTTCCTCTCTCTTTTTGTGCATTCTTCTATATGTACCTTCATTCTTCTCTATGTCATAAGATTTATTTTTCATTTTCTTGTGTTTTCCTTTTAGGGATGATGCAAGGCGTTGAGACATTCATGTCTCTTCCATGTTGACCCGAAAGGATTTTTCTTTGTTTTCACTCTCTTTGTGTCATTCTTCCAATTCTATGAGTATTTGGGCATTGATGATAGTTCCATGCTCTATGACAACATTATAGCAAAGACATACTGACCATAAATCCATAGATCCCTTATGTATTTGTGGGGGCAACCCTTCCTTCCTATTTCATGATGCAGCTTATTTCTGAAACATATGACTTGGCATAGGGTTTTTCGAGGAAATCTCTCATGTCTTAGGATCAAAAAATTGGCTACTTTAAAGAAAATGCTCATAGTGATGGTGTAGCAACTACTTTAAAGTGGGGGCATACATCGATGACATCTTTTGGAAAAATTTCATGGCGTGATTTTCCTTTTTTCTTGTGATGTGTCCTCTTCTTGGTGGTGTCATTGGGTTTGAGGTCATCCAAGAGTGTACGATCTACTGACATGGCATGATGCGAATGAGGCATCCTATGGGCAACAATATGACACTTTTGACTTGTCCTCTCTTGAAGACATTAGGCACAATGCTCCCTAAGAGGAAGACCGTTACACAAACAAAGAAAAATTCCCTTAAACTTTTATTTTTACATGGCATTCAAAAGCATTTACATGGTGGTTCCTTATTGAAGTTATCAGGAGGATAACTTTGGTATGGTTAGTATGATGCGAAGTCGATACACTGGCATTCCTTTATCATTATACAGTGGGAAGTCAATATACTAGCATGACTTTCTCACTAAATCACTTATTTGGGACAACTCACCTAGTGGATAGACTAAGGTCCCACTACCCCAAAGTGAGCAGCGTATGTTATGGACAAACAACCTCGTTCTGCATCGCGTTGGAACGATTGTTCTCAATCCTTGTTTTTTGTTTATTTTTCTTAGCCTTTGATAGGGTATGATCATGTATCTTTTTTATTGCTGCATACTTAAGTGTCTTGGATGTCTAATTTAGTGTGAGTTTGACATTGGGTCATCCTCTCACTAAAGTGGGGGCAAAAAGTAGTAATGGAAAAAGTAAGCCTTTTCCCTTGGTTTGATAAATGATATTAAAGCTGAATTAATGGTGTCTTGGAGTGGTGTTGTAATGTGTTGTACATATTCACACTATTCTAGGACCTTTATTTGACTAAAGCATTCCTTAATTGATCCTTTGCAAGGGTGTTGTAAAGTGTTGTAACACACTTTCACACTTTTCAAGGATGTATTTGCTTAATTAAGCCTTATGGGCCCCTTTCTGAATAAAATGTACTTTATTTGTACCTTGTTTAAGTGTTGTAAAATGTTATAAGGAAATTTCAGACCTACCTAGGTGGTCATTAATTTATTGTGGGTAATTGGAGTAATTAAACCCCTTTAATTCAAATGTAAGCCTTAATTATGACACCTCTCGAAGATCTATCCCAACACCCATAATTTAATTAATAAAATATTTCATTGTGAAAAGTTAGGTCCTAGAAAATGGTGCCAAGATCCATTCACCCTAGGTCGCAAATGGTTCCTTCCTTAATAGGACCCCTATTTTTCAGTTGACATAGAATGGGTTTTTAGTGCTCTTTCCATCCCCCAGGGTCAAGTCCTAGTAAATTGAGCCAGGACCCATTTGCCCTAGGTGGTGGATGGGTCCTCCCTTAATGAGACCCCCCTCTTTGAATTTCATTCTAGTGAGAATTTAATAATGTTTCTTCCTAGATCTGGTGTCAGCCTTAATTCTTTGAATTTCGGGGTTAATCTCCTAATTTAGTATAAATAAGGGGTTAATTCACATTGTTTCTCCTAACAAGATCTAGCAACTCATTATAAGTCTTCAAGAATTCAAGTGATCAAGCATTAGAGCATTTAAAGAGCATTCATAGGGCATTTCAAGGTAGATTTCAAGAGTTTATTGCAGCAATTCAAAGTCACATCATCATGTCAAGGGTTTGATGCATTGATTCATGTTGTTAAGCTAGAGAAGTGGATGTAACATTGAATATATACTTGCAACCATTGTTCAAATCACATTCAAGGATCCAAGATCTACATTGTTCATGGCCACTACATGTTAGATTGCAAATTTGTTTCACAAGACATCATCCAAGGTGACATCAATTACATTATTTCATATTCATGCTTCATTTCATCATTTGGTTTAATTACCTACAATGGTTTTGACTGAGGCAAACCCCCATTCACTAACAAACAACAATTTTTTCTACCCTTGAGTGTGTGATTGCAGATTTATAGGTTGAAGAGCAAGATTTGGATAAAAATTGTCATTCAAAGCACAAGAAGACGGAATTGAAGCTACATAATTGCCTACAAAATTTTAGAAGTTGATAACAGGGAATTTGAGAGTACAAATGTCAAGGAACAGGACCCTGAAACCAGTTTTCTGAAATCCCAAAAGGACCCATTCACCACTGAAGGCGAATGAGTCCTTTGTAGCTCAAAAAAAAACTTTTTTGGCTAGGTACACAACTTTTTATGCTCTAAAAACTTCCCCCATAGTTTCTATAAAAGTTAGGTAGCATTTCTGATTTTTATTTGCATCTTATTCTACACATAATTGTAGTGTTTAGGGTCTTAGAAAAATTAGTGGTTCATCCTCTTGCTCATGCATTTGGGTCTACCCTATTTTTCACCTTTAATCATAAAATATTAGCAATTGTCATCCATACGCATGAATTGATGATGTAAAAACATCATCATCATTGACACATCGCTCGAGAGTGGGGTGTGGGAAGTAAACGTAGTTGGATGCATGAATTCCATTACGTGTACCCTAAATGAATGAATGGTTAGGCTCTTCCATAAGGTTTATTGGAATTTTTAACTACTAACCAATGTGGGAGTTTGGGGGAAAAGTTTTGTTCAATTTCCAAATTTACCTAACAAGAAAAAAACACCCATACTCTTAATACACTAGTTGCACCTATACTTAAGGCACTATTGAGACTATACTTCATTTCATTTCTATTTTCTTGCAATATTAATATTTTTCTAATGTTTCATACTGCCTATTATAGATAGGAATATTATTATTGTTAGTATCAATTTTCTCTTAATTTTTATATCTCTACTTATGGATATTGCTATTACTTGTGATTTTAGTATTTGCAATATTATTAAATTTGATATATTTATCATTTTTAATATGACAATGGTATATGCATTTATGCTCCTTCTCTATTATTGATCTATCATAGTTCTCTTTGATCTTATTATTAATTATTATATTTTTTTTATATGAATACTACATTCACTTAGACATTCCTACCAACCTTAATACCTTTAGGCTTCCTCCACCTTTGATACATATATACTTTTCATAACAACAAAACAATGATATTAACATTATTATTAATATTATTGCTAATACCTGAATTTGGATTAATGTCTATAAGTTATTTGACATTGGTAGTATTACTCGCATTTGAACCCATTATTAATACTAACATTACCCATAATATTTTTATTTTCCTTGTAGTTATTAATATTAATCATGGATGTTGTATTACCACTTACCAATACTAATATTTATCATAATGATAATATCTATGTTATTATGAATATTCTTGTTAAGATAATGCTAATGAAATTGCTAATTTGAATATTAATATGGAAATTACCTTGAACAAAAATGATATTTATGTGTAAAGGAAAAATGGGGTTTGAATGCTATCAAACAATTTAGGACATAGAGCATACCCACTTTCCACCTACTACATTCAAGGATAACACTTGAGATCTCAATGCAAAGGAGAAAGAGATCTTGTAAGAGGGTTGTCCTAGGGGCTGAATGCAAACTAATAAGGGGTTCACCACCAAGTAAGAACTTGGAAAGACAAATGCAATGCAAGCTGAAATGAAAGATGAAATGCAAAACCCTAATTTAATGCAAAACTTCACTAAATGACCTATAAATGCAAATGAAACAAAATAAAAAACTACAAAAAGGAATGTGTGCACCTGGGAATCTGGAAATGATGGGAAGGAGGTCTGGAACACTAGAAAATCTACGTTCAATGTTGAGTGGGACTCATTTTCCAAGTTGGGTGAATCAATCCAAAATCTGGGTTTCTATGCAAGAACAAGAATTTGCCAAATGGGTATCCGAATATACAAAAATATGAATTTTGATTGAAACTGGGACTCATTCGCTAGAAGTGGAAAACCAGTCTAGTTAGGGTTTTTTGAAGCTTCAAATTATGATCCCACTCTTCTCTATCTACTTTTTTCTTCTTGTTTGATTTCCAAATCTGAAACCCTGATTTGCAACCTGTAGGTGTTCTCCAATATTCTCCAAGGCTTGATGACAACTTTGACAACTTTGAATGATTTGAAAACTTTTCTCCAATCTTTCTCCTTAGGAAATCTACAACCTAGACCTACAAATCACACACAAAGGATAGGAATTTTTTTTGTTGGGTTAGTGGATAGGGGTTTTCCTTGGTCAAACCTCATTTTGGTAATCAAACCTTTAAATAAAATGAAATAGTAATGGAGAATGATGAATGAACAAAACAAGATGTTGCAACTCACTAAACCTTATCAATGAAGTGCTGCAAGCATCTATGAGATGGCTCCAATGGATTTAGATCTTGACTCTTGCTTGAAGTTGATAGATCTTGAATGAAATGCTTGCTTGAATCATGAAATCCTACACCACAATTGTTAGCTAAAAAAGAAACATGATGCATGAATTCCTTGACATGATGCTTGATGCTTGAATGTTTCTCTAAAATTCTTGATAATCTGCTCTTGAAGACTCTTGTAGACACTTGAATGCACTTGTGAACTCAAGCTTAAAATAAGGATGAATACTTGAATTCTTGGGGTAAAAATGAGTGAAAGAAACTTGTATTGATACTCAATTATGAAAGAATTCTCGAAATTACAACACTACAAGCCGACATCAGATCTAGGAGAATAAAATCTTGCCAAGAATTTGAATTAATTTTGATTTTGTGTCACATGGGACTCATTCACCCAAGGTGGCGAATGAGTCCCACCAGGCATAATTTTTGGGAGTCCCATTTTTAAAAATTATTAGAAAGGTGTGAAACTAGGTTTGGGACCCAAAAATATAGGTGGGACTCATTCACCCAAGGTTGTGAATGAGTCCTAGATCACTAAATCTGGGTCATTCAAGCCTAAAATACCTGAATTATGATTTGCTATTGATTTGTGTTAGGATCATCCTAGAAAAGATACATTAAATGAGGCTTGTGGATGCAAAATAAGGCCAATTAAAGCATAAAGAAGCATAATTATTAATGAAAACCTTAGAAAAGTGTGAAAGTGTGTTACAACACTTTACAACACTTTAGGTAAGGCATGATTAAGGTTAAAAGGAGATTTATTAAGTGCAATTAATTAGTAAAACCTTAGAAAAGTGTGAAAGTGTGTTAGAACACTTCTCAACACTTTAGCAATGTACCATTTAAATTCATTAATTCATAAGGTCCCAAGACCTAATGTGAATGTGCAAAACACATTACAACACTAAATCAAGGCAACATTAAGCTCAGTTCACAAGGAGGGCCCAAACAAGTAAGGGAAAAGCAAAAGGGATACTTTTTCCATTAGCACATTGCTATTTATTGCGATTAACAATATTAATAATGTCATTATTATGTGTGTTGCAATTAATGGTATTATTACTATTAGCAACATTCTAATTACTAAAATCTTTTTAGGAAAGGTGCCCAAAAGAGCAGTGGGATGAGCAGGAATAGTAGTAGTGGTGAGTGTTTGAATTCTGCTTCTACAAATGATGAAGATTTAGAAGCAGATGATGAATATGGTAATTGGGGGTCAAGTTCCTCTTGCCCTTCGAGGCGTCTATTTTTATGGTTTTATGGGAAATGAGTGGTTTTCCTTTTCTCCCATTTGGTGCTATGTGGGAGTTGGGTTGAGGTTTCCTTTCCCTTTGACTTCTTGTTTATTTTGCTTGTATGGAGGTGTGAGGTAAGCTTGGTTTTCTTCGATTTGGCTCCTCCTCTCTTTTTCTACTCAGTGTTGGGTTCTTTGGTAGAGGTCTTGTTGGTGGAGTCTTTTTTCATTTCTCTGGAGTTTCTTCTTTGGGTGGTTGGTTGGAAGCTACATGCTTGGTTTCTAGTTAGGCTTTTAGCCTTCTTGTGCTTGGCCACTATGCCTCTGACTTTCTTTGGTCCCTTTTGTTCCTTGTGGCTCCCTGGGCTTTGTTGGCCTCCTCTAATGGTTCAATAGCTAAGCCCTTATCTTGCTAAGTAGTTATCTTGCTCATCATGAAGGTTCATTTCATTTCCAACCCAAGGATGTAAATTTGAAATAGGTCAACACTGTCTATGCACTAGGACTCAACTGTAGTCATCCTTAAACTAGAAAAGAAACAGTACTAAAAATAAAATGCTAGAAAGAAATTAACATAAGCACTGAGCATGAATCAACAACTACACTGAGCATCAACAACTAAACTAGAATGGATGACAAAAATAGAAATCTCAGCAAACAAACAGGAAGTTACTCTATCTACCTTGGCTACAGGAACAGTCATCGAAAAAAGTTCTAATGGCTGGAGGAACAGACAACTGCTGAAACCGAAACTA
Source organism: Sequoia sempervirens (assembly GCA_007258455.2). Lineage (NCBI taxonomy): Eukaryota > Viridiplantae > Streptophyta > Pinopsida > Cupressales > Cupressaceae > Sequoia > Sequoia sempervirens. The sequence continues at coordinate 25,979 of VDFB02008048.1, forward strand.
ATTAATGAACAGAAAAATAATTTTTAAACTAAATGTGTTGAATTCTCACCAAGTGGCCCCCCTTGAGTGAATCTTCCTTAAGCTAACTCAAATGCAGCAAATCAAAATATCATTTTATTCCTTGAAAACATGATTACAACATATCAACAATATGATTGTATTACTTAAACTAAAAATGCAAGTACAATCTCAGAACATCCAACCTTATGAAAAGGGGCATCTGACCATTATTTATAGAGGGAAAAGCTTCTAATTAACCCTAACTACCTATGTAGTTGACTCCAACATAATAGGAGGATGCCATTTATTGAAAACATGGAAATGAGAGGGAGGAAGTTATGCATGCGCCAAATTTAGTCAAAGTAGACTTTCCCAAATGAGGATCCAGCATAACACACTTCCTAGATTTTGTCAACTAACAAACATGATCATTTAAAAGGTAGTTACAACTTCCATATGAACTAGGGATTTCCCTCCATTGGAAGTTTCCCTCCATTGACCTCTTTAATGACCATCTTTTTGACTTCCTTAGCAACTGACCAGCTGGCATAAAATTCTTCTACTTTGTAGGCTTCATTTATATCAACATCTTAATGTGAACCTTCATAATGACATTAGCACACACAAAACAATTGCATATCCATAATTACCTTAAAGTAACATCCATTCAACCACATGTAAAATTAACATAGATAATTCACATAGCATGTTAATATCATCAAAAGTCACTAGGATAAGTTCATGCCCAAGCTTCATAAATTTAGGGAAATAACATGGAGAGTGTCAATGAACAAGTGCTAAAGTCTATAGTAACAACAACAAATATATGATAAACCCTATCAAAATTGAGCCATTATTTAGACTCATCAAGATTTACCGTTCATCTCTCGAGCAATAGGGATTTTTTTATTGTTGGTCTAGCTTTGTCCATATTTTTCTTTCTTTTTCTCTTGTTGTTGACCTCTAGTCCTTTGATATCTTGTTCTCACAAGATGTATTTGTTGTGTTCCTTCTTGATGAGCTCTTTATTTTGGTTTCCCTTTGGGGAGGCTATTCTCTTGTTATAGGTGGGGGTTGGTGCTCTATTTTTGTAGGCTCTTTTTGGCTTATGGAATTATCTTAGTCTTTTTTGGTTCATCTAGGTTGAGTCCCAAGATGTTTTGGCTTTTGACAAAGTTTGTTTGACCCCATTTCGAGCTATGAAGCTTCTATTCTTCAAAGGGAGTATTGTTTATCATTGTATGTGGTCTGAGTTGGTTTTACTAACTTTCTTGTATGCTTAGAGGTGCTAATTTTTTCCTTTTGTGGTTAAGGTTCTCAAAAAGTCTTTTATCTACTTTCTGACTCTCTTGCATTCAAAGGATGAAGTGTTTTCCTGCGCTATTAGAGTGGTGTCTTTCTGTTGGTTTCTATAGTTGTTGTCTTCTATAGAGGTGAATATTTCTCCCATTGAGGTGGAGCCCTCTCCTATTGAGGTGGAGTTGGATGTTGTAGTGGTGGTGGAAAGTGCTTTGCTCCACTATTGGTTCCTATTGAGGTGGAGTTGTTGTGTGTAGAAGAGTGGTGTCTTTGGTAGTGCTAGACTTCACTTTGTCCTCTCCTATAGAGGGGAGCTCTCTCCTTTTAAGGTGGATTATGGGTTGGTGCTATAGGACGCTTGGTACTAGTTAAAGATTGGGGCTCCTCATTGCTTCCTCTTTTTTGGTGAGGAGTCTTATTGGTTCAGTGATGCCTATTTGGTGAAGATTGTTTGCTATTCCAAGTTGATGGTTTGTTGTAGTCTGGCTAATGTAGGTTGGTTTTTTATTTGACTAACTTAGGTAATATTTGTTTTTTTTAAGGGTTTTTGGTTCTTGTTAAACTGTAGAGAGTTTCAGATCCCCTTCAAAACCTCTTCAGTACATCTTTTGGGTTGTTGTTGTTGTTGTTGGATTGCTAATGGTCTAAGTTATATTAATCTATTTGTAGTTTTTCTTTGTTAGGGTTTCAAGTCCCTTAAAAATCTATTTGTAATGGGTTTTTGGTCCCATCAACACCTTTTTTACGCTAATAAAAAAACATTCTAATTATTAGTATTAATATCAATATCCTATTAGCCATTATCATAATATTTAATATTAAATTTAATGTTGTTCTCAACATGGATATTATTCTTATAATCACAAAAATTTGAATGAACTATCTATGAGGATAAAATTATAGGTAATATTAAAAAGAGCTACCACCACAAATTGGAGGCCTGACCTATTTGTGTTAGATAAGTCCATTACTACCATTGGTGAAAATGTAACATGGCACTACTCACATACATACCATCCTACATGAAAAATTAATGTAGGTAAAAGTATTAAAGGTTGGGTTAATATTTTACTCACTGCTATCATTAACATACACTAATGTCAACATTGATTGTTGGTCAAATGTTTTTATTAGCATTGAGTACTGTTGTGCCCTCAGCACACACGCCCCGTTCGGAACGGGGACCCTCTTTTCTTTCGCCTTGCCGGGTCTTTCAGGGCTGCCTCGTTTTGCGTGCCCCTCTTTTTTTGGTGTTCCGCATGGTTGATATTGCTCTAAGGTTTCATCCTAAAATCAACCATGCTTTCCCTTTTGGTTTTTTTCTACCCTCCGGGGCCTCGTGGGTTCCTTTGGCGTTTATGGCTTTGGGGCGGCCCTGGGCCCCTCCGAGCCCGGGCCTCCGGAGTTCCCCTTTCGGGCTTCCCCCTTTCGCTCGCCGCCCTTCACGGCGTTCCCGGGCCATCTTTCCACCCCTCGGGGCCCGCCCCACCGCTTTCCGTTTGGAATCCCCCGAAGTTATGCCAGGCGACGTCTGCCCCTTCGGACCCCAGACCCCGGAGGTCCGTCTCCAGACTTCCGTCCGGCGTTCGCTGTCCGCCTTCGCTCGCCGTTCGCAGGGTGGTTTTGACCGCTTGCCGCGGGACTCGCCGGGCCCGGCCGTCCGGAGTTCCGTCCTCGGAACTCCGTGACGGTTCTGCCGTCGTCCACGGCGGAACCCTACCGTCCTCCCGCCATCCAGGTCCCGGTCCCATTCTCGCCGCCGCCGCTTATCATCGTGCAAATCCTTCGGCGGCGAACCTGGGCCTGCTGTCCGCCCTCCGGGCCCCGAGGCTCCCTCCGCTGTGACCATTCAAACTCGCAATATCTCCCGGCGGCCGTCGTTGCGCAGCTTCCCGCCATCCAGATCCTGGAGTCTTTGCCACCGCCGCTGACTCAATTTTGAAATCCACCAACTTTTGGCACGGCCGTACGTGCAATTAATGCGCGCATTAATGTCAGATTGTGTATATAATGTATGGTCCGCCAATGTCATTTTCACTTTGCGGATTAGAGCGAATTGATAAGGCCAACATCTGGAGCCCACTGCAATCGGCATCGTCACGATCATCCGTGTCTGCATCACTCCGTCGCTCCCCGGTGGATTCCGCACCTCCCCGCTCTGCGTATCCGAGGTAGGCCATCCTCATTTTCCCTCCCATTGTTTTGATCATTTTTGGGGATTTCGTTAAATTGAACAATTGATTAAATTGCATAAAATTGAAGAGCACCCTATGGCGCCCCTTACCCGTGTTTTAAAATCTCCTAATACGGTTGGAATGACCCTCCCTGTCGATCCGGAGCTCGCCCGTTGCGCGGCCATTCTTCGCGCAGGGCGACCGGCCCCCTCGGACCCGGTCCCCTCTTTCGCTGTTCCATTCCAGGGTATGGCTGCATGCCAGCGGTCGTCCCCCTAGCCGGGCCCGGGTCGTCGGGATTCCGTCCCCGAAATGCCTATTGAATTTCGCCGCACCAAATTGCCTAGGCCACCCAGCCGCCTGCCAATCGGACCCTGATATTGCCTTAACCGTTGAATTGAAACCGAGTCTTCCTCCATTTGTGTGCTCGGGCCCCGGACATCGGGGTTTCGCCGCCTCTTTTCCGCCGTTTGGCCAGTCGTTGCCTCGGCGGCGAAGTCGAGTCTGCCGCCCGCCCTTCGGATCTCGGGTTTCCCTTGGCCGTCTGAAGGTTGCTTAAACTTTGCCATGCCCCGGGACCCTCTGGGCCCGGCCGTCCAGAGTTCCGTCCCCGGAACTCCGTGACGGTTCCGCCGTCGTCCACGGCGGAACCCCTCCGGCTGCCCGACCTTTGGGCCCCGGAGATACCTTCACCGCCGCCGTCGCCCGATCGCTGCCGAAACCTCACGGCGGCCGTCGTCTCCCGTCTCTCCGGTTGTCGGGCTCCGGGCCACCTTTCGCCGCCGCCGTTCCAATCAATGAAAATCTTGGAGCAACTGTAACCTCGCGTCGCCTCCGCCGCCACCGAGCCTGAACGGTATGTGCGCCTGACCGTCCTTCGGTGCCCCGGACCCCGACCTTCGGACTTCCTCGTCCGAACTTCCGCCCGCTGTTCGCCGTCCCCAACGGCCGCCCCTTAACTGCCTTCCGGCCTGAAACCTCTGAAGCTCCTTAAATCAGTCCAAACCAACTCAAATTCAGAATCTAACTTCGACCCACGTCCTAAATCATGCCGTTCTCCATCATGGGCCTCTTAAAATACCAAAATTTGGCCAACAGAGGTCTCTGGGAGCTTTCGGTCGTGTTTTCCCTCCCTGACAGCATTCCTGCCAGGGAAGTCCGGCCCTCCGGGCCTAGATTGTCCAAACGCCCTGAAATGAAATCGATATCATCTGAGGATAAAAGTTGTAATATATTTGAATGGTTATTTAGATGATATGCTCACAATGTGGACTAACATTAACGCTGTTGATGTTTTGTTGTGCTAACTTTGCCCTTTGCTTGCAGGATATATGGAATCGGCTGCAGGAACTTCAGGGGCCTCCGCCGAAAAAGACAAGGGCAAGAAATCTAGAAGAGCTGCTCGAGGAAAAGATGATAAGGATCAGATGAAATTTCAGTTCCAGGGTGAGCCGCTCCAGTCAAAGGTCTCAACGGACTGGAAGGAAATCTCAGATACCAACATCGGCCAAGTGAACATAGATGAGTTCACCCAGAGGGTCAAGGTTAACCCTACCACGAAGAACGCCAGACTCATACGTCAAAGTGGAATCGCCAAGGCTGCCGGCTTCCCTCCCTCTTTGGTGGCACTTGAACTTGTAATGGCTTGCCGAGAAGCCTACCAAGCTAACACAAGAACAATTGTGGACAAGGAGGGGAACATCCTCGCCGACATGTCGCCAGAAGGAATCACAAAAACATTCCACATTCCCACATTCCCACACATGGAGGTCCCCACTTTGGAACAGTGTTAGGCGGCGTGGGATGCCAGTCCATTAGGGTGCAAGAAGTCTATTAACCTTTACTGGCTTAAGGAGAGACGAGGCAGCGCTGCAAAGGTTCCCCAAGAGCTATTCCGCAGCGACTTCCATGAAGATTATCACGACTTGGTGACCATGCTAAGCAGGGTCATGGGTCTCCCGGCAGCCGCCTACTTCCAAGAATGGATGGCATATTACATTGAGCAGATCCTGCGAGGGAACGAAGATGTTAACACCAAGACCTCATTCGACTGGGGAGGCATTATCAGCAACTGCTTCCACGAGCAGTTTGTAAATGTCAAGAAGAGCTCCAAGTTCTATATGACCTCTTACTTGGTATACTCCCTGGCGGGCCAGAGGCAATACAGCGGGCTGTTCGTGGCACCAGATCAAGGACATAGGCGAGGGCTCAAGCCATTTGACAAGTACCCTCAGCTTCAATACTGTAACTTCAAGAAGGAGTACTGCCAGGTCAATGACGCCTTCATAGGCCACATCATCAGATTAATCACCAGAGACTTCGAAAGGAGGGTTTCCCACAGTGCCAGGGCACTCCTGAAGGAGTACGCCTTCCTATATATCCAGTTCCCCAAATTTACCTAGATCCGTGCCTAGGGATTCATGGAAAGGCCAAACAAGTTGCCAAGATACCCAAACGACAGGATCATTCTCCTAGAACTTTCTCGGCAGCTCCAACACATTCAGACAATCTTTGGCAACAAGCACGTGGCAGGGATCCCATATCCCATGACCCTCAGCCAGGGCCTGTACCGACTGCAAACATCTCAATGCACCGGCAACTCTGAGAAAGAGCTCAAGGAATACAATTTTGAATGGTACACGGCTCGCCCATGGATGGACCCACATGGTCATGTTAGGAAAGCACTAGGGCCGGCATACGCCCACAAATACCATATTGAAGACTTCTGGGCGGATTGTAAAGATGACAAGGAGGTACACATGAGGCACTACATGCGCATGACCGTGCAGTTCCTAAAGAGGGTACAACTGTTCCAGGACCGGACCAACTCGAGGAAGATGAGTCCACCCTTATGCACCTAAGGTACTTGGCAGTTGCCAACCTAGCAATCCCCTCCATAGACTGGGATGAGCAAGAGGTCGATGACCTAGACACCATCACCCAGCCAATCATAACGCGCACTAAGGAGTGGGTAGATGGGCAGGTGGCGTAGCTGAAACAACAAGGAGTGGTCCTAACGTATGAGGTGCTCAAGAGCGAGCCCAGTGCCACAGAGGATGTTGCCGCCACCACATCAGCTGGTGAGACATCCAAGTCTCCCCCAGTCACTAGGTCTCAAAAAAGAAAGGGAACAGAGACAGGACAATCTGCCGACCCCATGGAGCCAGCAAAGAAAGACACGGGAGGCTCATCTCCCAAGAGGCTCAAGCAAATGGTAACAACAACTGAATTGTAGCCTACCTTGCTTCTCCTTGTCCCTCCTAGCACACCACCCGCTTCTCGGGCTATGGTCGCCTCATCTCCGTTGGCAATAGACATCTCTGTCCATCTCGCCCCTTTGCCCATGACCGGGTCAGTGATCGTCGTTGACTCCTCTTCTGGCATGACCACTTGCCCTTCCTCTTCTGCTGCCATGTCACCTATTACATCCCTCCCTCTGGCTACAATTACATTGCCCATTCCCTTCGCCGCCATGCCTGAGGCCCTCACCAGACATATGCAGAACCTTCCCCCTGAGCTCTCACAAATACTGATGAATCCAGCTCTCCAAGCGGCCCTTGCCCAAGTCCTTGCGATGGCTCAGCCTTCACAACCGCCAACAGGGCCACCAGCCATGGAGGCCACAATGCAAATATCAAAGGAGTTGGAGGAGCAGGAACGGTAGGCCTCGAGGCCTATTAAGGAAGAGGCCGATGAATATCACGAGCACCCCGAGTACAAACATCGAACCATCGACAAGGTGGCCTATGAGGAGGAAGAGACAGGCTCTTCCAAGAGTGGGGATGAAGAGGATGGCTTGGGCACCAAGGAGGTCATCCAAATATTTGATGAGGATCTTGAGGAGGAGTCAGCTCAGCAACTGAAAAACATCGGGAGGAGGCAGAAAGGTCGCCATCTACTGAAGAGGGGCAGCCCCCGGAGGAGAAACCGCTAAAGGATTTATCGAAGGCTGAGACCCATGCCAGAAGAGCCCCAAGGAGGAAGTTGCCAAGGAGAAGGAAGAGCCCCAAAAGGAAAATGAGGCAGAAGTCTTGCCTATAACTGAAAAGGGTGAGGGCAGCCAGGATGCACCCAAGGACAAATCTGCTATGCCTGACTGGCTAGAGAAACAACTAGAGAAGACTACCCCAGTACTAAAAGACCCCAGGGCGAGATTGGAAGCCATCTTGGCTCGATCCCTGACCACAACTAAGAAGGAGAAGAAGCCTAAGGTCAGTTCCAAGATAACCATGGATGCTTCTGGCTCCTGGGCAACACAAGTAGCAACGCCAACTGTTGGCCAGGCCAGAGTTAGCTACAATATCTCTACAATTGACCTAAGGACAGCAACCAGGGAACAGAAGGTCGAACATCTGGAGGAGTCAGTGGCCACGATGGTGCATCTAATCAAACAGGATAAGGTCACCAAGGATGAGCTCAAGGTGCAGGTTGCTACCCTGACTGATTATATTCAGCAGTGGTCCTTAGTGGATGACCTGCCCACTACCTCTACAGCCACACCGCAGTTACTCTCCAAGGAACAGATAGATAAATTGGAAAGAAAGAAAAACTTAGAGAAGATTATTGAGGATTGGTTCCAACGGGTCATGAGCGTCGAAAACGTGGGAATCGGCATGGCTGTGTAGACAACCAATAAGTTCTTGGACTTGACCCAATCCCTGGAAAGCACGTGGAGGCTCTGCACCAACTTCCCTGCAATTTACGACTCTACCTTCCCGAGAATTGAAGCCATCCTTCAGCTGCCTGAGGATACATGGGAAGAGAAGCTAGAGCTGAAGAAAGAAGATCATTGGCTAGTGGATGTGTGGTGCAGAGACCTTGATAACTGAAGGGACAGGCTGGAGCAAATCCTGAGCAGAGTGGATCCGGATATTGCATGGATCAAGGAAATCCAGGCAAAATGCACTGAGTACCTTAAGCTGATGGCGGGCTATGATATTCCCATGGTGCAAATAGATGCCGAGAAGGTGAAGTCATACTTCCAGGAGAAGATGAAGGACAAAACAGCCGGAGAAGTCACCACAGAATTCCTAAGTTTTGCTGCCCATGCCTTCGATCGATCAGAGCTATTCAGGGACCAAGGCTCGAGGTATGACGAGGATTGGAAGCGGCTGGAAGAGAATGCCAAAGAATGGAGCTACCAAGCATTAAGATGCGAGATCATTGAGATCGACAAACTCCAAGCGGTCATCCTCAAGTATATAGAGCGTGCGGCTTCCGAGGAGCAAGAAGGCAGCCTGGCCAAAGAAGAAGACCTCCCTGAAGAGTAGCTACAGCCAAGAAAACAGTAATTAGCTACAAGACGAAAGAGCAATAGTGTCATCCACTAGATGATAGAATAGGGAAGAGACAAAGAATGTTTTTAAATTGTAAATCTATTTGGGGGTAGGTGAAACCCTATTTTTTAATGAATCTTGGCCACATAATGAGAATGAATCTTGGCCACTCATTTAACTTTTGGAAAACTATAAATAGAGGACTCCTCTCATTTGCAAAGGGAGAGTTGAGTTGTTGTAAAGGCATGCTGCAGAAATTTATAAGAAATAACATTGACTTGGTGTATTTCCTTGATTTCTCTCATGTCATTTGATTCATTTCTCCAATTTCACATGTTTAGTTTAGATCTCTTTGCTGTTTAGTTAGCTGTTCATGTTATTTGGATAAGTCTTAAGAATGCTGTTGGCTGATTGTGAAAATTCCTACTTTGTTGACGATCCCTTAGTCCATACTTTTTGCTGTTTGCTGAAGGTAGATAGCTGTGCAAAGTTAGCCTGGACTTGATTTAAAGCTGCCCCAAACACTTATCTTTAGTTCATGCATGTATGTGGTGGATGAAAGATAAAAATCTGCAGCCCTTAGAAGATAGCACAATTTCCATGATACTGTGAGGTCCCTGGTTAAGTGGGATATTGTTTTAAGGAATTTTCCATTGCAGGAACTCCATTGTCACTATTCATAGCAAGCTTCAGACTTAGGAACTTTTCTTTCCCTTCGCTCTTTTTCCTTTTTTTTAGAAATTGAACAATACCAAGGTTCATTGCACATTATAGAGCCAAATCTAACAACCAGATGGAGTTTGAGACTGCTATTTGAACCTACAGCCAACACATAACTGCTTTCATACTAAAACTCCTTTTCGAAGATCTAACTTCATGCTTCACATCCACACTTTGTATTTTTGTAAGGTCGCCTTGTGATTTCAGCAAATCACATCAAATCTTGAGGAGTATCTAAGCACTTTGTCATGACGGCACTGAGAGACCATGCGGACGTAATTACGCAACGGTTAATGGGAGATTGTCTTTCAAGAGAGGTAATTTTCATGCTTTGTGTTGAAAGTGCATAAAACTCCATCAACACAATCCAACAATGAACATATTAAAATCACAAGGAAAGCTTCTAAAGTGGGATTATCTATGTTGGCACTTCAGTCAAGCTTTTTGTTTTCCCTCAAAAACTATTTGATTTTCTTGGGGATGTGCAAACTAGATGATTAGATTGTATTTTGTTTATCAATTTTTAAGGTAGGACCATCATTTGTTTTGTGAAGTGCGATATATTATGGTGTGGAGAATGGGAGAAATACGCAAGCATTACAAATGGGTTAGGCCCCCTGCAAATAGCATTTCACCATTTTAAGTTTCTATTCTAAGTACAAACATTAGAACATTTTTTGCAATTGTTTTCCTATATTTTACTTTCCTTGAATTAAATATGCTTTAGAGTCTATAGGAATGCAAGAAAAAGATGATACTAAAACAACGTTGCACAGACACATCCAGGTTTGTTCTACTGTATGCAACCATTAATGTTGACGCCCTCAACAATGAGGATGATTTCATTACCCATTGTCACCTATTATGGATTTGGAGTCTAGTGATGGTGGAGTGGCAATAGTTCTAGTGATTACTGCAAGAGAATGTATATATAAATTTAACATAATTTAAATTTATTAAAGTTAAATTTAAATTTATTTATATAATATTAATATATAATAAAATAATATATATAAGAATTAATATCATATTTACGCCAAGGGGAGTCTATAGTGGCATCCATCAAAATAAAAAAATCTGTGTAAGGAAAAACTAATCAAGTTGAATTTGACGTGCAAGTGGCAGCAATAGTGATGTTGGTTTTTTTAATTTTAAAGCAATTTTAAAGTTGTTTTATTCCCTGCTAAATTTGGGCTTTTTGAGCTGGATTTTTCCTAGAGAACAACATTTTACCACAATACAAGTGAGGAGGACACATTTTTTTAAACTATAAAATTTACTTCCCATATAAGTTTAAATTTTATGTTTCTTTTTTAATTAATAGTGTTTTGGGCTTTGATTTGAGGTATTTCTTCTTCTAATTAAAGTTGGTATCAAAGTATCTTGGAATGTGCACGACTTGGCCCACGAAATCTATTTTCGATAAATGTGGGTAAGAAGACCTGGTTTTTTTTAATCCTTTGTAAATTGTTCACTTTAAATTCTATGTGTCTTTTGAATTCAGTTTATTTTTAGGCTCTAATTTTTTATTAGTATTATTTTTTCCTTGTTAGAGTTGTTATCATAAGACAGTGTAAATCTTTCTCCTAATTTGGAATGGTTTCCTAGTTCAAATTTGGAGCTTTTTGAAGGATGATTTGGCCTGGGAAGCCTATCCTCTGTAAATAAAGTGAATCTTTTTAAAAATTTACCTGTAAGTTTTTCTTCTTTTAAGCTAAAATCATGTGCATTTCATAAAGAAATGATCATTCTTTACCTATATTTTTGAGATGTTCTTCTTTTTCTTAAGCGTTGACACACAAGACGTTGACACACAAAAAGCATAAATCCGTCGCATTGATAATTTGGAACGTCATTTTCTGTTCAAAATTGGAGTTTTTTTAAGGCCGATTTAGCTAAAGGAAGCTCATTTTTTGTAAATGCGGATAGAGACCTTTGTTTCATTTCTCTTTTAACATTCTAGCTTTCTAAGTTTAAACCCTATATGTATGCAAAATTTTTGGTGATTTTTTTTATTTTTTTTGAGGTTTTTATTTTCATTTTCTAGAGTTGATGTGAAAAAATGTTTTAAAATCCTTCTGATACATTGGAAAGGTTTGTCTTGGTTCAAATTTTGTGCTTTTTGAGTTCAATTTCATCGAGGAAACTAGAATTGTAATGGTACAAATAAGAATCCTTCGTCGTTGTTGTCTATAAAATGGGACTTTTGAGCTTTAATTATGTTTATATTTTTAAGCAATGGTAGTTCTTTGGTTTTATTATTAAAATTTTAGCTATTTTGTTTGGCTTATCATACAAAGATAATGTCAGTTTTTTAATTTTTTAGCTTAAATGTGTTCAATTTGAAAAGGATTGGCATTCCTATAGTTGGAATTGTGATTTTTTTTTGGTTTTTATGCGTAATTTGGGTTTTTCGTTTTTCAAAGCTTAGATGAAAGACTTCTATATCTCAAACTTTAGTACCGATTGCATCCTATTTTGGTTGTGCATGTTCAATTATTCAGGTTAGCTTTGTTAAATTTTAGGAAGTTACACTTCTTTTCGTGTCCAATCTTGAAATCTAATGTGAAACTCCTTTGAGGTAGATCATAAAATCTTATAATTTTTTTTGAGTTTGGATTGAATTTGAATGTTTAAGAGATCATTCTAGACTACAGTATATAAGTTCATAGTGTTGATAACACAAGTATTTAAAGGTAATAACACATTGTTTTTAGTAATTCCTTAAAAAAATTCATTATCTTAAATCTTATAATCATTACTTTTCATCATTCTTAAGGTTCCTATTTTCATAAATTTTTCTCAGTGCAATAGGCACCTCAATAATGATAACTCTCGACACCTATTGCACTGAGAAAAAATGATGAAAATAGGCACCTCAAGAATGAGGAAAATTAATGATTATGAAATTGAAGATAATGAATGTGTTTAATGAATTACTAAAAAGCATGAGTTATATTACCTTTAAAAATTGAGTTATTGCACTATGAACTTATATATTGGAGTCTAGAATGATCTCTTAAACATTCAAATTTAATCCAAACTCAAAAAAACTTACAAGATTTTCTAATCTACCTCAAAGGAGTATCACATCATATTTCAAGATTGGACACTAAAACAAGTGTAACTTCCTAAAATTTTACAAAGCTAACCTAAATAATTGAACATGCACAACCAAAACAAGGTGCAATCGATACTGAAGTTTGAGATATAGAAGTATTTCATCTAATCTTTGAAAAATGAAAACCCTAATTACACATGAAAACAAAAAAATATATAGTTCCAACTATGGAAATTCCAATCCTTTTTGAATTGCACACCCATTTAAGCTCACAAATAATTTTTTTACACAGAAATGCAGGCCTAATAGGGTTGTAGAAAGCAACAAATTTAAATCCTAAATCATCAAGACTGGCATTATCTTGTTATGATAACCCAAACAAAACAAGCAAAAATTTCAATAATGAAACCAAAGAACTACCATTGCTTTAAAATATAAACATAATTAAAGCTCAAAAGTCCCATTTTACAGACAACAACAACAAAGGCTTCTTATTTGTAGCATTACAATTATAGTTTCCTTGGTGAAATTGAACTCAAAAAGCGCAAAATTTGAACCAAGATAAACCTTTCCAATGTATTTAAAGGATTTAAAAACATTTTTGTCATGTCAACTCTACAAAATCAAAAACAATCAAACAACCACCAACAATTTCACATACATATAGAGTTTAAACATAGAAAGTTGGAATGTTAAAAAACAAATGAAACAAATGCTTCTATCTATATTTACAGAAAATGAGCTTCCTTTAGCTAAATCAGCCTTAAGAAAAACTGCAATTTTGGAAGGAAAATGATGTTTCAAAT
>VDFB02008049.1:0-25852 GCA_007258455.2 Sequoia sempervirens
GTAGCATAAACAATTTCATTTTTGAAGAGATGGTGAGAAAATTGCAGCTGGAGAGAAGAAGGAATCCATATACATATAGGATAGCATGGCTACAAGATGATAGGAATGTTTTGATCAGTGAAAAATGTTTGGTAAATATTTATATAGGAGGTTATAAAGATGAAATTTTATGTGATATTATTCCTACGAATGCATGTCATATTTTTTTAGGAAGGCGTTGGCAATTCGAAAGGAATACAATGCATGATGGTTATGCCAATATATACACATTGATGAAGGATGGAGTGAAACACAAATTGAAGGAATTGAAAGAAGAAATGGGTAAGGTTTGCAACAATGCAAGGTCTTCTTTGGTTGATGAAATCAGACCTTTAGATGGTATGAGACACAAATTTGTATGCTTTGTTGGTGAGTATGTGAGATAGTGCCACTGCTTCCTCCTATATTATTATGTGGCATTGATGGGCCACCTATATTTGTACACTCAATTTGTTTATGGGGAGGTATATCCTTTGGCTTGCTTGTCACATGCGAATTTTTTTGTTTAAATTCTTGTTTCATTTGGCTCTTTTCTTCCAATAATTTGGATTTCTTAATTTCTTCCCATATTTTTTGTAAACATTGTTCTACTTCCTGAGTAGTTTGTTCATCCTTGGGTGGACTAGCATGAGTCTCTGTGGGTGCAATATCTTCCATGAATTCATAAATTGGGATTTCTCACCTTGTTGTTGTGTCATTCTATCATCGTATTCTCTTTGGTTTCATATCCCTTGTTCTTCTGCAAAGGAAAGGAACTCACTCATTTTTTGACGGTCAGGGATAAAGGCTAGAAAAAATTTAGATTGACTATTTTGTTGGAAGGAATTATGGGGGTCCCTTAGTTCATTGTCTCCAAGGAAAGGATTATTATATATTGGGTAAGACTATTCTGGAACATTCCTTTGATCATTGTGTGTATTATCATGTACTCCTTTGATCTCAAGTGGATTTGAGATAGCCTCTTCCATATTAGTAGTGACTCTTGAAGTAGAGGGGACCCATGTTTGTCTATCCACTTACCATTGTATTTCTTTGGGATCCCCTTATGCAAAGACCTTCTACCCTACATTTCTGGTGTAATTGTAATACTTTGATGTCTAAAATCTCGTCTTTCTGATCTAATATTTTATTGATCACTCATATACTGTTTGACAAAGATTTTTGTCTAGAGTCGCTACCTCTCTTTAAAGATGAATGATTCATCTTTTGGGTTACCACCACTAGTAGAGTTATATTTTCAATCCTTGACTCTATTTGAATGGTATCCTACCAAGTTTCTCTTAGGTTTTTCCCTAGTAGAATCGCCAATCTATTGGTTCCCAAAATTGCAAATTGAAAACCCTAAGCTCTCTGGTCAGGTTTAACAATGTTTTGGCAAATGAACATAAATAACCAATATGGTTAGGGTTTCCTATACTTTAGGCTCTGCCAGACCTAGGCGGGTGTACTTTGATAATTAAATAGATTTAAGGGTTGTGTGTACTTTTTAACTATGGAAATCTATTTCACAATGGCATGCAAATGTGAAATGGATATAAGATTAATAGCTACTCCTACTCCTACTTCCTCAATTTTAAAGTGTTGAATCATATTTTATGAAATTTTATAATGTAATGGGTATGATCAGTTCCTACTTCTATTAGGCTAGTGGAGTCAAGATGTGTATGATATGTGTATCCTCCTTTTGTCTTAACTTGAATTTTTTAGCACTTTCAGATGTTTATACTTTGTATAAATGTGCAAGGTTGTCAGTTAGAAGTCTCTTCTTACAAATCTTAGTGATATCTTCCTAGGTTATTGTGACTATTTGAAAAGGTTTTATTTCTTACTTGAATGAAACCAATTAAGATGATTTATTTAAAATGATTTTAATTCTTGGCAGAAACCTATTAAAAGGAATCAATTAAAAGGAATTTAATTCTTTCTTACAGAAACCAATCAACATGAATCACACATAGGCAAGAAACGTGTCTTGAAAAATTAAACATATGCTTGATACATTCAATCTAAATAACAAGGGAAAACCACTCTATAGACAAGAAGATAACTTCTATGAATTAACATCAACAAAAAATTGAACACCAAAATTGCAGCCACTAGATTATAGTTTCTTCTCCATTAAATTGCTTCAAAATATTTTATAGTTCATTCTAGAAGTGTTTAAATATGATTTTCTACTATATTCTCCTATCTCTATCTACTCACTTATATCCAAAATGTGGTCTTGGTTTCCTTCTTATAAGTGAAGGAAGCAACAAGCTTTAGACCATGTCTCTTCGATTAACATAAAATAAAACTTAACCATCATTATTTAGCATGATTACATAATTAGATAAGAAAAAAATGTGAATTATCAAATCTGAAGCATTTGTGAGATACCAAAGTTCGTTAATCACCATAAGGCACCTATGATCTTCTAGATCTAGAAATTTCCTATCTTCTCATTAATATCTCCAATGTTATCTTCTTCACAGTGTGTTTATTCCTATGGAGGATCCAAATACCTTTTCTCCCATTGATACACTATAATAATCATTTGGCCATTTATATTCATGGATCTCTATCATGTTGGCTAGGTGACCCTTCCATCTACCATTCATTAATGCTCTTTCTTCTGCAATGAATTTTGAATATCTAGAATCTAACAAAATCATTCCATCCAATATTAGATTGAAGATCCCAAACATCAATGTCATCATCTTCCTATAGACGAAAAAATGCAATTTGTGACCACCTGGTTAAACTCATTTTTCTAGCTGGTACAATCCTTTACATGATCATTTTCCATGAGCATTCTTGGTACAAACCACTGCGTCATTTTGTTAAAAGATTCTATTCTTTCATTATTCTTCTAACCTTCCCCTAGCACATACATCGACTCATCGCTCACCATCTTCACTATCCTTTCTATTGGTTTCAATGTTGTAGGTGCATCAATGCTTCTTTGTAAAACCTTGCACAACATGCTCAATGTATGATGGATTTGCTGCCACTTTTTAAACAAAATGTCTAGGATAAGAACATGACTTCATTTTTTCTATTTCTTTTGATAAGGAGATGTAACATTCATGCACAATTTCTATGTTGTCCATCACTATCTTGATTCTATGCTCTAGGACTTTCTCTAATACACCATAAATCTATTCTTTTGCTTGTTTTTTGGTCTCTTCATTGCATCTTTTCAAGTTTTCTATTTCCCATTTCAATCATTTTTCTTCCTCGCTGGAAACATTATCAACCTTTTGGTATACTACCATTTCAGCACTCTGAGAGGAGCCTGCCCCTTTCAATTGTTGTTTCAACTTCAAATTTTCTATATATAATCTGTTTACCTCATCATTCATACTTGTTTTCAAGTCTTCTCATACTCTGTGATTTCATTTTCCAAGATTTTTACAGCTGTTCTTGTGAACATAGTAGAGTGCATAGTCATGGTGGTTTCTTCCAATGATGAGGTTTCTTTGAGGGTTTTAACCATAGAACTCCCCTTCATCTCTTGCACAATGTCTAGTAGCTTAGGCTTCTTTGTATTCTTTTTCTTAGTACAAGAGGAGAAGGTTTTAATTCTTGGACTATATAGTCAGTTGCACTCATGCCTTCCTCTGAATCAATCTCATTCATTAGCATGGGGTCTTCCTGATTTGTCACTTGGTCAAGTAAAAAAATTCTCATCAAATCCATCCCTAGTATGAGAAAGATATTACTTTTCAATACTAGTTTCTTGGCCTCCTATGGAATGACATTTATCTCACTTATCCTAAGTTCATTAAAAGTTTGTGCAACAATTTCATCATGCTAGGACTCGTTTGCACCGATATTATTTACTTGGAACCTTTCTTTGAATTCCTTCATCTTTATTTTAATCTAGAAATCCTTGAATTCAGGAGTCTGGATGAACTCATCATTCTCTATGAATTTGAGTGTTGCTACCATTCTTTCATCATCTTGCATATCTTGTTCTCCTTGTGCATATACATCAATTCTTTCTTTAGTCTTACGAGCTTTTGTCTCATAGGGAGGTCAATCAATCTCAATGTCACCTTTTAACTATGTTGGTGTGCAAGCTACCTCCTCACTCATTTCATATGGTTCACTAAGGGTTCTTATTCCTACATTTTTTTCCTTTTGGGTTTTGGTTGCTCGAGAGATCATTCTAATGGGGCATGTTGTACTGAAGCCTCATCTTGGGGTTCTGATATCACAAGAGTGCTTGGTCTTTTTCTAGGTTGCTTGGTAGATTTCTCTAGATCCTTTTGGGCTTTATCATACAAATTTTAAAACTTGTTAATCATGAGATTGATCCTCTTGATAGGATCTGATTCTTCTATGTAAAACCCTAGGAAATCATTACCTATATTCTTCCTTCTTTCTTTAAATTTCATCAATACCTCCCATTTTCTTCTTCATTGGTATACATCTTGGGGAATGAGACAATTCCTTATCACATCCTCCTCATAATCCACTTCATGGGTGATCCTAGTTTTTGTAAGGAGTTTTTGTCAGATAAAATTCATATGACCCTCAAGGTCAAAGACCCTCTCTTTCCCAAATTTTAAGGGGTATCTTGTCTTTAAGAACTTCTGCAACTCCTCAAGAGTATCTAATCCAATAGAAAAATTCCCACATACTATCAAGTTAGGCAAAAAAGGTGCCTTTCTTCTATCTATTCATAACTTCCTTCTCCATCCACATCATCTACCACATGAATTCTAGGAAGGCCAATCAAAGATGGAAAAATTTATGAAAGATATGTGGGGCTTAGGGGAATCCATACACTCTGATTACCATGGTAATGGGAAAGAAAAAACAATCCCCTAGATTATGAGTATGCCCTTGTTCTGGTCTGAGTTCTAAGGGTCTTAACAATTGTAATATTGGTGTATCTAATCTTGGGTATCCTTGTCCAAGGATAGTCATACTTATGATTATAAAATCCTCATAGAAAATTATAAAATCACTTTTCTTACCCCTACTATCCCATATGTAACACCAATTCTAGACATGTAGTTGATTACCCTGCTCATCTATCATAGCCAAACACATCCTTTGAGTCCATCTTGTTATGTTTTGATATATAATTAAATGGCACAACAAGGAGTAACATCTACAAGTGATGCGGGATTTATGCCCCTGTACTTTCAAGAACCCATCATGTAGTGACTTTTCAATAAATGAATCAAATTCATACTCGACATTAGTTTTAGGATTCTAAATTCTCATTGCCAACATCATAAGGCTAATTAGTATCTTTTCTTCAGCATCTACCCCTAGAATTTGATATAGAGCAAAGTAAGTTCTTTTAAAATACACCTGGAAGTCACTAACAACAAATGGCTTGATATAGGAAGATGAGATAGGTATTCTTCTATTGTTTTCTCCTTTCTTCATGTGCATGGGAATTTCATCACTCTTGTAAGCTTTTCTCAAACTATTATAATCTTCTTCATTATTTTGTAGGTCAATTTTGGTAAGGTCCTATTTTTTTAGGTTGAAGAACTCTACAATTGTAGACTTTGTAAGTGTTACTAGTGGCGAACCATCCGTCATTCTTACTATTTTGGTAGTTGGATGATAGTTTCATGCCAATACTCTAATGAGTTCAACATCTATGAAAAAATTGGGGACAATAATCTTGGCTAAATCTAGAGTACAAGGGTTTGATATTGGAATCTTATCATCTCTCTTCTTGTAGAAGTACCCAAAAAAATCCCACCTAGGAAAAGGAATGATTGCATCTCGACACCCCTGAGCCATGTCCCTAAATAATTTCTTAAATACTTTATCTATAGACTTAGGTAGAATATCTAATATGGAATATTGTAGAAACCACCTCTTAGGCTCTTCTTTCTTAATTTCACTCCTTTTCCAAGTGGCATGTTCAAAATTTTTTTGCTCCTACTTAAATTCTTTACACTTTCAAACTACAAACTTTCAACTCAGTGGCTGTAGAATGCACTTACCTAGTGACACAATAGTTGCAAAGCCTTCTTCTTCTGAACTCCCTAGCTCCTCGCACAATAATTTTTTTTCAAATGATTGCTAAAATGAGAAATGATTACTAAAATGAGTGCTAAGTTCTGAGTTTATCTACCTCTTGGTTTAGTCATTTCAGCCTTTATGTTAATTTTGCATAAGAATATTTCATAATTGGCTAATATTTTTAGATTGAATATCCACCATCGATCTTAGAGAATCTGATGGTTTGTGACAGTGGTTATGATTACTACCATAGTTTTTATAAATTCCCTCACCAACTTGTACCGCAGTACTACCAACGATTCTTTCGATCCATGTGATATGGTGGTGTTATATTATATGCTTATTATAACCACCCCGCTACACCACTGGCTTCATGCATAACACTTTACTTTAATCATTGTGTCATGGTTTAGTTAATCCTTCACTTCCATACCACATGTCCCATATATGACTAAGGTTCCTTCATTGTGAGACAATGGGGAACTTACCGCTATGCCACAAACTCTTTTAAGTCATGAATATTCCCATCATGAGACTACAGTTTGAAATAATTCTTTATCGCCATACCACACAACGCTCTCAACATATAATTTTTATATTGTGGGATAGCGGGTTAAGCTATTTGGTACCTCCATATCATACACATCATATTTCTTTGTAAATTTCTTTTTGGGGGGTTGTGGTTTATGTAATATGACACCACTATACCACACATCTCTTTTTGTGATGTTATCTATTAACTGCAGTATAGAAGGTTAACCTCTGGTGGTTAAGTTTTGAGTATGCCACCCTACTGCAAGGCTTATTTTTCATTTTTACAATTCACCACAGTTATTCAGTGCCAGTTAATTCTTACTGCCAAGCCACGTCCTTCTAGATGAATGTTGTAGTATGACCATGCCTGAGTGCATTATATATTTTACCCCACCATACTGCTGAATGTCCTTATGACTGATTGATTACTTCTGTGGGAGTGTGGTAAAATGATTTTATACATATTAGTGATCCAAACAAATTGTGGAATAAAAACATATATGATAAATTTTCTCAAATCTTTGTTATAAGGCCTTTTTAGTGTCAGTCAGACCTAAAAAAGTTATTTACAAGATGGGTTTGTTTATGGATTTGGTAAGGTTAAGGCTTCATACGGTAGTGTGGTCATGCAAATTTTGGAGGTTCTAATAGTGGCTCCATTTTTGGATGAATGGTTGTTAAGTCACTGCAAGAATCTAGAAGTATTCTCTAGGATGCAAACCATGGGTGGGGAATGGAAAATGTAAAGACCCACACTTCCTTGAACCAAAAATTTCACTATTTTTTTTTTAAAGTAAATCCCTTAATGTCTTGCTCAATTAGTTGTATACTCAGGAACTTCTATCCATATGGGATAGGCATTTATCCATCCGGGATAGGCATCTAACCATATGGGTTAGGATAATGTCCATTCGGGACCAATATTCATCTATCCATCTGGGATAGGCATCTAACCTTTCGGGTTAGGTTAATGTCCATTTGGGGACCAAGATCTATCTATCTAAATAAGGTAGACATCTAACCACATGGGTTAGAAAATGCTCTGGCCAGAGACTTAGACTCATTGGGACCATCCGGGTCCTGAGTCACTCTTTAAAGACTACACTCCCCTACTAGGAGTGCACCGAGGTCAACGTCCTTAGGAGTATGTGAGATAATAATAAAAGCTTGAGTCCCGCCTCGGAATTTGGCCTAAAGCCTCGAGGAATCAATTGAATCCATCCGGGATTCCTTCTGAGTATAACAAGTAATCTCTAACTTCAATTTTAATATTTATTTATCTTCCTTTATCTTAAGGTATCTTAACAAGTCCAATAAGGTAAACACCCTTAACCAATCCTAAATCCCTACCTCGAGCGCCTGCGTACTAGGGACAACTCCGTTCCTAGACTGCCTACATACACCGTTTCAGCACAAGATCAAGGCATATAATATGTAGTTTTGTTTTCTAATCTATTGTTGGATGTAAACTATTTTGTGGGTACGCGACCCTTTCTAGGGCCATCTCCCCAGACAGTTTCTCTTCAGTTGCTACCCACATGAGGGAGCATAAAGATTCATGGTGATCTTTTGCTTGTTTCCTAATTCATCTATGTCCTAAATTCCTATAAGTCACGTCACCCTTTCCCGTTGAACAACAAATCATCAAAGATAAAAGAATTAAAAAGTCAATTTACATGCCCAAACCCTATTGGGGTTTTCTATGATTTTCACTAGCGGATGTAAGTCCATTATAGTATTATCTTTTTTAGATTATCGATCCAAGAGGGATTTCCCACCCCTTGGATTTTAACTCCAAAAATGTTCCTTATTACTCCCCAACGATTTATAGGGACGATGCCACAAACGCCGTTGTTGCAGCTTTATTAGGCTATAAGTGCAGTAACTCAAGCACGACGACATTACCCGTAAACGTGAGTCAGAGGCACCGTTAATACCGAACGCTGCTAGTTTTTATGTTTTCCTCCTCTTATTTAAGTTTTCTATCTAAGAAGAAATTAAATGCATTATCAAATAATAAGAAAAGTAGCTTGTGCACATAAACCAAATGGAATATAAAAACTTTATACCTTCTTGCTAAGGAAGTAAAATTAAATGAACTTACTAAAAAAAACTATTTATTCAAGTATAATTGCTAGAAAGAAGTATTACTTACATCCTATGAAAGTATAAATTTTTGTAACAATGAATTGAATAGTCAAATCCATTTATGAAATAAAAACACTTAAACATAAAGTTAAATTCTTCAAGATGGGTGATCTAATTTATAGATGGTATGAATCTAATTATTTTGAAATGTTAGTATTTTCTAGAAAGGAAAAGTTTGAATCTATTCGCATAGTCTATGTCATAGAATAAGTAGTTTTGATTTAAATTGCATGACACTAATATTTTCAAGATAAATATTCATCTAAGTTAGCATAAATAATTCCAACTCAAAGAGACTTCATGGCATAATCTATTGTTTCAAGACAAAAAGTTTATTAATTTTGGTTGCATAAATAAATAATCCAACTAAAAAGAGACTTGATTTAAATTGTATAAGTTATTACACTAATTTCTTAGATAGATAAACCAATACAATGTCTTAATAAGAGCCTTGATTTTTAATTGTATAAGTTATACTACTAATGCCTCAAGATTTATGATCTATCTAAAGAAGGTTTGCATTAATTTGCATAAGTTTATTCTTGATAATATTCGAATAATTACATAATTATTTATTCACTATGACCTTGTTGTAATTAAATGAGTCAACCTTGTTTTAAGAAAAAAATGAATCTACTTGTATATTGAGGGAGAAAATTAATTTAAAGAATAACCATGATATTTAAGTTTATTGTAAATATATTAAATCATAACTATGATGTGCTATAAACCTTAAATCCCAAGAAAATAAATTTATTACATGGAGAGAGAGTTTACAATAAATCTAAGAGCTAAGTTTGTGGCATAACAAAAAAGAAATTTGATTAAAGATATGTTATTAATGCCTTAAGTTAGATAGTATTTTGTAAATTTAAGCTTATAATTTAATGTTTAATGGTCATAATTATTATTATAGAGTTGTAATTATTGTCATAAAAATATAGTATTGCCATAAGATATAAATGTTGTCATTCCTCTATTTTAAAATTTCTATAACTAAGTCCATACTCATAGTTTATCATTATTTATGAAGAAAAGAGATATATTATAAGTCCATTAATTATATTCAACACTAGCTAATAACCAATTCCATATTTGTTCAAAGGAAATTAAATACTATCTCATAGAACCATAGTTTGGACTAAATCTTCATCAACCATCGATGTTAGTTAATTTATTGTCTTGCTAAGTTAGGATAACTTTATTAAAATTAATAAGTTTATATATATATATATATATATATATATATATATATATATATATATATATATATTTAATGAATAAACCCACCCTTTGATAGTTAATTAGACCGAATATTTTATTATTTAATCTATCCAATTGATACCCCTTTTTTAAAAAAAAAAATCTATTAATTTATTTATTTCCAAAGAACAATCTAACTTTAAAACTTATTTCGTTTAAGAATTAAATGAATATTAATTAGATATTATAAATAACTTGAATACAAAAGCACATATGTATTTTAACACTAATAAAATAATAATTCATTTATTTATAAATTTTATTTTATAAAAATTGATTTATATTTGTAATAACATTAACCGGATTAAAGGAAAATAATTTCTTTGTAAATAAACATAAATGAGAATAAATATATTGATTTAAAGAAGAAAAAAAAAATAGGAATAATAATAGTAGAAAGATTAGTTCCATTCTAGATTTAGTTGGAAAAATAAAAATAAATAAAGAATAGGTTGATTCTAGCAAATTTTCTAGATTTGATTAGTTATTCTAAAAGCAAATCAAAGTAAAGAATACCTTGATGTTGATGGAGTTGCAACAAATCTTCTCTTTGTGCCTTCTTCAACTTGATTCTTCCTCCTTCAATCCTATCCTTCTTCAAAATGATAGCATAAAAATACCATTCATGTGTTGTTGATGAGAGAAGAAATGGCCTCAATTTATAGACTTGAGAGGAGGTAAATGGAGGGTCAAGATTGGAGATTGATTCAACGGCTAGGATTGTTTGAGAAGGTGGGGTTTGGATTGATAGCCTCACTTTGTGACAAGTGTCACAAGAAGAAGGCTTTAAAAATAGGACCACATGGCATGGGGAGAGGAGCCAAGGGTGCTCACACATGTGTGAGCACACCTTGGGAGAAATGGATATGACAAGTCTCCACACCTTTCCCAAGACTATAAAATTCGTCACTTCTCTTTAAGTGACCTTTTAGGGGTTCATACTTTGCCCAAAAGGCCATATTATGTTTTCAATAAGCTTCCACCCCATAGGTACTTACCCTGGGGGTTCATTTTTACCCTAAAGTCAATAGAACAAGCCCAAATAACTATATGAAAGAGAATTCTAATTTTAAAATACAAATTTTGATTTGTGAGCACACCTTGGGTAGATGGGATGTTGACATGTCTATGACATATAAAAGAGAGGGTGGCTTGATAATGACATGTCTATGACATGTAATGGAGGGTGGTTTGACCATGTGTGCTCACACATGTGTGAGCACACATGGGGAAGCCAAATGGCTAAAAGAGGAAAGGTCACATGCATGGTGTAACTCCCACACAAGGGTGAGTGGGGGTGAGTTGTAAGGTGATAGTGACTTGTGCATGCAAGTTACATGTGAGTGAGATTAGAATAAATTTTTAAATTTGAAAAAAATATAATGAAGATTAATTAATCAATTAATTTAAGATTAACTAATTAATGGATTATGAAGGATAGTGACATCTCCCTAATCCTAATTAATTAGATTAAATGATGTATTATATTAAATTAATGTGACTTAGTAAAATGGATAATTTTATTAATTAAGTATAATGATAGATTGTGTCAATTAATAATGCTTAGGATAGGATGGGTACACTTGTCACTTAATGAATTAGCTTTTTATTCACAATTATTTTATTCATCATTTTATTTTATTTTATTATTTTTTATTTTTATTTTTCTCTAACACTTATTTATTAATATTGTTAACTTTTATTTGTTCCTTTTTAGGAGTGTATTTAATAATTTTTTTATTATTTTTATTTTTATTTTTATTTGTTTTATTTATTTATTTATTTATGTCTTTCTTTATTTAATCTCTACCTTCTTCACACATAAATTAATTATATAAAAACACTTACATAATATTACCACACAAAATTATAATATGTCTAAAGTTTTAACAAAAAGAGGGTCATGACAACAAAAGAAAAGAAAAATCCTAAACTACTATGCATGGAAATAGTAATAATTTAAGAAAAGAAGAATTTCAAGAATTGTCCATGCATTGGGAATTCTTGTTTCTCACCAATCATATTTTGTAAGTAGTATGAATCTTCACCACATTTGTAGTGATGACAAATGTGCCCAACCATAGTGCTTCAAACTTCCCATGCTTTCTTTTGTCCTGGTTTCTAGCATTCCACATGAGAACCATGTCATCAACCTTAAAATTTCTATCCTTTTCTTTTCTATCAAATAGATGTTTCATGTCTAACTACATCTACTCATTTTCCTCCTGAGCTTGGGACTTGATTTCATCGAGTTCTACCAATTTTTCAATTCTATTTTCCATAGGCTCAAGAATATCCATATCCTCTTGTAAGATGAACTTGTAGACTGGTAAGAGGTTATGCATTGGGAGTCTAGCTTGGGCTCCATACACTAATTCAAAAGGGAAATTTCTAGTAGCCTTCTTCACAGTAATTCTATCTACCCATAATGCAAGTCTCAACTTGGAATCCCATGTTTTCTTGTTATTATCTAGCATCATTTTTATTATCTTTATGATGCTCTTGTTGTTAGATTTTTCCTATCTGTTTGCTTGAGGATAATATGGTGAGGCATATGAAATCACTATGCCATGTTATTCACAAAAATTCTTGATTTCATCTAACTTTAAGCACATGCCATTTTCTATGATTAGTCTAATGAGAACTCTGAATCTAGTGATGATGTTTTCTAGTATGAAATTGATCACAACCTTGCTAGTGGCTTTTTTTGTTGGTACTACTATCCATTTTGTAAAGTAATTAGTTGCCACCAGGATCCATCTATTCTTGCCACTAGATTTATCTATGATTTCCCCTAGAAAACCAATTCCTCATTGATGGAAAGGGGCTTCAACCTGAATAGGTCTTAATGGAAAGCTCCATGATAATTCATTTTTCTAGAGAACTTCTGACATGCTTCACATTTTATTACATATTTGTGGGCATCATTGAAAACTTTGGGCCAATAGTATCTTGCCCTTAATATCTTGTGTGCAGTGGTTTTTGTTGAGAAACTTCCTCCACATTCTCTTTTATGCATTTCTTGTAATTTGTACTCAGCCTGTGTTTCATCCAGACATGGAAAAAGGATTCCATCCTTATTCTTCCAATACAAGTCTCCATTTATAAACACATCTTTTTATGCTTGGAGCCTTAAATTTCTTTTCTAATTGTTACTCAATTTTTCAGGACACTTCATACATTTGAGATAGTATGCTATGTTAGTGTACCATGGTGTATGCCCAATACTTGAAACTATTTTGTCTTCCTCTCCCACATTGTAGACTTGTGCAGCTTCCAAATTGGATTCAACCATTAACTTGGCTAACCCTTTTCCTCTTACTAGTTTTTTAATTTTGATATTAATATTGAATTCTTGATCTCGGTTTGTCCACCTAAACCTCCTTCTCGTGGCCTTAGTTTGTATAAACACATCTTTAACTATAGCATTTGGAACATATGCTATCACTTGTTCTCCCACTAGGTAATTTTTGAATGATTTAACTAATTTTACAAGAGTGTAGGTTTTTTTTTCAGTGATATCATACTTCAATTTTTCCCCTTGGAGTGATTTGCTTAAGAACAATATGGGTTGTTCATATCCTTCTTTATTCTTTTGTAACATGACAACTGTAACTATATGAAATGATGCAAAGGAGAAGATCTGAAATGGTTTATCAAAGTCTAGGGATTTCAATATAGGGGCTTCCTTAATTTCTCTCTTAATTGATATAAAGGCATCAATGGCTACTCCTAATTGAGTTGAAAGACAAATTAGGTAACATTTTGGTGACCTCTACCATATGCTTTCCTGCTAAGCATCTCAAACTAGTAGCTTGAACTTATCCATTGGGAATAGAGTCATTTATTATCCTTTTACTCAGAAAACCTTTCATAACTCAGCTATTTGAGACATAGACAACAACAAAACAAAAATAGAAAACAACTACCATAGCTTTGTTTAAGACAGATCCACCAAACTGTGCAAAAACACTTGGAAAGAAAAATAATAATTGAAAAAGATGTGTGAACAACACTTATTAACTGAAAACCTCTACTCTACTATTTACACTTGCAAAATTTTCATCTTTAGAAACATTGTTTGAGGTGAATCTTGTTCATTGGGATATGAAACACCTCTCCATTCAACTTTGAAAGCTGAAAAGCATTATGCTATTTTCATTTTTTTAATCACGTAAGGGCCATCCCACATGGCACAAACTTGGTATGCTTACCGAGTTTAATTTTAAGTTCATCCCACTTGAACACAAGATCACTTGCATTGAACACTCTTGGCACTGCTTTTCTATCAAAGGTTTTTTTCATTTGATCTTGGTGAATCTCGAGCTTTCTTAATGCTTCTTTTCTTGTCTCCTCTAATTCCATCAATTGTGCAAGCTTGATTTCAATAGGCTCCTCCTCTAGCAATTCAAGCTCCTTAATGAAATTCAAAGTTGGAAATTCAACTAAAATTGGAAACTTAGCCTCTTTACCATAAGTAATAACATAAGGTGAATTACCTATAGCTCTTTTAGGAGTTATTCTATCATCCCAAAAGGCTAGCTTCACTTTATCATTCTAGGTCCTTTGATTATCCTCAATTATCTTTTTGATAATATTGATCAATTTTTTTTTGGTGGATTCAACCCGTCCATTACCTTGAGGGTAATAATTGAAAGAGGTATTAAAAAATATATTGTTCTTAATAGACCAATCAAAAATTATTCAGCTAAAAAAGGATAATGCATTATTGGAAATGATTGAATCAGGAGTATTGAACCTTTCTACCAGATCTTGATAGAAATTTAAAATAATAGTCTCATTCACATCCTTCAATGCAACAACTTTTGTCCACTTAGTAAAATAATCTGTTGTTGTTAATATCCATTTGTGACCTACACTTGAAGGTGGGTTTATAGGACCAATAAAATCAAGAGCCCACGTAGCAAAGTGTTGTTCTACCTAAATTGGGTGTAGTGGAAAGGCAGTAAGCCTTTTCCTTTCTGCAAATAATGAACATTTATTGCATTGTTTGACCCAAGCATGTACATATTTAAACACATTAGGCTAGTAATATCTAGCTCCAATGATCTTTAGAGTTGTATTTCTCAGTGCAAAATGGCCTCTAGAAGGCCCATCTTGAAATTCTTCTAGAATTTTATCTATCTGATCTGGTTCAATGCATCTAGGTGAAACTCCATGAAAATACCTTTTATATAAAACTCCATCAATAATAGCATAAGAGATGGCTTGAAGCCTATAATAATTTCTTTTTGCTTTGTCCAAACCTTCAAGATAGTCACTAGTTTGTAAGTAATGAATCGTTTGTTGAATCTAGTTTGTAGGAGGTGGAACAACATCTTGTTCCTCATTATTGAGCATTGTTGCAACTTAATCATCAATTTCCTTGTTGTTTTCCACATTTCCAGCAAGTTGTTCACATAGATATTTTCCTCTAACCAGCTTAGTAACATTAATATTGACATCATACTCCATTACCTTGGTTATCCAACCTTATCTTTTATCATTGATATCTTTGCTAAGCAAAAAATATTTAACAGAAGGATGCGCAATGAAAAATTGAATCTTATTTTTAGAAAGTGTGATGTACTTTTTCTACCTCATCTATTTTAATTTTTGGTTTGTATAAATGTCTTCAGATTTGGGTGCACCCACGCTCAAATAAAATCATCGAAAAGATGTGCAATTTCCCACATGGTCGCTGTGCAACTTTCATCTTTTTTCCTCCTTTCGGGAGAAGTCTTGAGACACATGTTTGCTTGTCAGACATTTTCCTGGGTGCTATATTTATAAGCTCGAGAATTTATTCCTTGCTGACATGTCATATATTCACCATGGGTTATTTGCATCACCTATGAAGTAATCTGATTGAGGATTTTGTTAGAGTTGGTTGGCCTTTTTCTTTTTTGTTCCTCATTTTTTGGCATGGATGTTTTGAGACAGTTCTTGGGAGTGATGTGATTGGTCAACTGGACCTTTTTCCAAGCTATTTTTTTTAGGATCTAATTGTGTCTGAGCTTCCATCTTTGATAAAGTATCTAAAGGGTATTAATGCAGTAGCTGAGAATTAATGTGCAAAGATCGTTGCAACCTAAATGAAGATCTATGATTGAATCATGTGCTATCAACTGTCAACAACTGGTGGCAATTACTTCTAAGCTAAGGCAATGTGTATTTTTTTTTCTAGCTATATAGGGAGGGCAATGACACCAAAAAATAATTCCATGTGATATTTTCTTTGTTAAGAAAAGTTTCTTTAGTTTTCTTTGGGTTTTTAGAATTATTTTCAGAAACAAGTTTAAAAACTTTTTTATTCTGGCATGTTATATCTATTAAGGTTTAAAATATTGTCAGATTGGCATCTGACCTCTATTTCAAAGTTCATTTTATAATTAAAGCATGAACTATTGAGAAAAATTTGTTGAGACTATGCATGTATGGCCTTTTTCAAGCTTTCTCTCTTTATATTGTCATTCTAAATGAAACACTGTGTCTTGCAAGCTATATCTAGGTAGTTTAAGTAGTGGATTTCGATGCTTTATGCTTGCACAGTAGAATAGTGGCCGAGGGAAATTGGACTATGTCATTGGACTTCTTTGTTTTTCTAAAAGTTGTTATTTTGTTGTGCTATGTTGTATTAGGAGATAGAGTTCATGTGATTTCTGAAATATTGTTCTGTTACCCATAAGGAATCTTTATGTTTGATCGAACCTTAATGAACACTACCTGTGGAAAGATTTGAAAGTTTGCATTGTGCTTGAAGTTAGCCTTTGTTGTTCATTATATTTCCAACAATGAAGGGTTGTGGCGTTCTGTGTCTTTTTATATCAATCATAGGAATGATTTGGCGCATCTCCTTTTATGTTTTATGTTTACATTTCCTTCTTTCCTTTATCTCAAAACCCCAAAGAAGAGCCAAATTTCTATAAAAAAACATGGAGGTATCAGTGAGATGCAATTTATCCCCCACTCACTGAATTTCCCATAAGATTGTCGAAGAGGCGCAAGCTTTGATGATCAATAGAAAGCATATTCCTAAATTTTTTAAGACTTCTAACAATAGCTAGAATATGCTTCTCAACAAAAGAATACCTTGTGTAACTTAGGGAAGATTACTAGATTAGCATTATAAGCATAAAAGAACTAATCCTAAGCAAAGAAATGAAGAACAAATGAGTAAAAGCATTGAAAACAAAGAAAGATCTCGCCAAATGTATTAAATCTCCATGAATCACCTTCATTGCACCTTCCCTATTTGGTGTAAAATGATGCTTGCCCTCAGATTTGTGATGAGCAACCTATAGCTATGACAATGTCCAAAGAAAATGTTGAAGGATTCTATCTAAAAGCTACACAATGCAAGTATGCAACTATGAAGTAAGCCTAAAGCATGAAAATTTCTAAATTATGAAGTCACAATGTCAAGAGCATGAGAGACCAAGATGTATGAAGTGTGTGAATTGAAGCCAAAATTTCCA
Source organism: Sequoia sempervirens (assembly GCA_007258455.2). Classification (NCBI taxonomy): domain Eukaryota; kingdom Viridiplantae; phylum Streptophyta; class Pinopsida; order Cupressales; family Cupressaceae; genus Sequoia; species Sequoia sempervirens. The sequence goes on from VDFB02008049.1 coordinate 17,442, forward strand.
TTTTATAGAAAAGTCAATTTTGGATGGATGGTCAAGATTGAAAGTTTAGAGATTCCCTAATATCAATGGCTAAAATTGAATGTGACAACCCACAATTAGGGTTAGGTCAACATTAGGGTGAAATTTGAAATGGAGAATTGATATTTCTTTTTAGAAAATCAAATCAATGGACAAGGTTGCATGTGACAAGGAGATAAGAATGACATGTAAAAAGAAAAAAGTTGTAAAAATCAAATAATAATAGAAATTATTTGATTTGTGGAGGAAAATTGACATTTTGAATTAAAAAATGAATTTAAATCAAAAAGTGGGGCCATGTGACAGTAAATAATTAATTTGAATTATTTACTTGGAAAAAAAAAATAGAAAATTAGAAAATTTTAAATGAATAATTTATTTAAAAGTGAAAAGAGTCGGATGGGCTACTGGTAAATAAATTAAAGAATTTATGTAATTATAAGAAGACATTAGAAATTAACAAAGTATTTAAATAAATAGATAAAGTTTATTTATTTAAATGTCGAGGAAGAAATAATTGGGAAAATAATATTTAAATAAATTTAAGAATTTATTTAATTGTAGAAGACATTAGTAGTGACACATTTAAATAAATAAATATAATTTGTTTATTTAAGCAATCGAGAAGAACAAAAAGACATGAATTAATTAATAATTATGAATTATTTAATTAATAGTTGAAAATGGACAAAGGAAATAATTAAATATTTTAATTATGTCAAGAAGAGTGTGGTGAAAATAGAGCTTGCATGCCTAGGTCATTTTTATGTGTCTACATTTTGCCCCTCTTTGTCATAACGTAACCTGTTGCATTGTGACAAAGAAAGAATTCAATCAAAAACATGCCCAAATGAAGATTACTAAGAATATCGATGCCCCCTAAAGGGAAAATTTCCAAATTTTGGCTGGAAACTGATAAAAATATTTGGAAAGTTTTTCCGATTAGTCATTGATGTCACAGAAAAATAATTGGTGAAATTGGTTTGGATTTTGACATGTTAAAGCGATCAAAGGTCGATCCAAAAGTTTGTCAAATGAGTCTCGGTAATAATTCTTGACAAAGTCCCACTTTAACCCCTATAAATAGGTTGAAATTGGGTGAAAAGTTCATTCATTTTCACTTTTACCTTTGGAAATTTGAGGCTTAGAGAGAGGTCCCTGAAGATGGTGATTCTAGTGACCAGTACATCATGGCTACATCGTGTGGACCTTTTGACGGTTAGAGGGTACAAAGCCACCGATAAGTACCTCATACCCACCTCATAATTTTCTCATTTTGCATGCTTTTTTAGGGTTTAAAATAAGGATAACGATCGCGATGCATATGTAGTTGTGAAAGACACATTCACATTCGTGTTGCACACATTTGATGCATCATGACACAAATGCAAGGGGTCCATTAGGTTTAGGTTTGAAATGATGCATTCGTGGATTGGTGAGACGCAAACGCCAAAACGCGACGCAAGCATTAGATTGTGCAACGCAACTGAGGGACCATGCGACACATTTTTTTTACAATGACACAACTAACTAAGGAAATGACACAAATGCTCTAGCATGACACCTATGTTAGGTCAAATGATGCAAGTGATGGATTGAGACACAATTGTAGAATGAAATGACGTATTTGAGTTTTTGTGACGCAATTGACTTTGACGTGACACACTTTACTTTGACTAGGGTTGACTTGATTTAGGCTCAGTTTCTTGTGCACTTTTGATTAGATAGATGATAATAATGATATTTAATAATGTGCTAACTCATGTTTCTGCATGTGTAGAAATGATTACCAACTATTTATATGCATGATTTCAGGCCATCCACATATGAATTCAGAGATCAGCTACGGGATAGGGAGTGGAGGTGACTGATGCAGGTAGGATTGTACTATGTGACCTATATGCCCATTTTCTAGGAAAATAGGGGATTATTGACAACATTGTTAGAGAGATGGAATTTAGAGACCTTTTCATTCCACTTGCTGATGGGAGAGGTGACCGTCATGCTTGAGTATGCGTACAATATTTTGCACATTCCAATCAGAGGGGAGCGAGTGGTTTATGATCCACACCAGGGACTTCAGGCTATTACAGAGTTTTACGAGGCTGATGATGGCGCAGGGTTGGGCATCGATGACTATGAGATTCGATGGGAGTTTATGGCTGAGCACTATCCTTGATGGGATGCTATGCTATTTACTTTAATTGTTGATGTTTTGATTCCGGATCACTAAGGACACGAGTTTCCCATTGGATGGGGAGATGTGCTTGTTCGTATGAGATGAGATAGGACTTTTTTTGCTTGGGGACCATGTTTACTGGATATGCTATATCATTAGTTGCATGAGGTGGCTTACAGGGAGGCACACGGTATTAGTTTTTAGCATGATGTTGCTGATGATCTGGTCTTGGGAGAATATTCCCATCTTTCGTCCACCAGTTCAGAGATAGCTTGTCGAGGGGATTCCTTATGTATATTTATATGCGGGTGCACTACAACAGATGAGAGTTAAGGGGACAAAATATTTGGCATCATCGTCAATGACACTTTGATGGCATTTGTCTAGAGGCCCTATACAAGTTATGCATAGTGGGCGAAGAGGTGATCATCTTCTACATTAAATGCGATGGATTCCGGATATCGATTGTTCACACTATTTAGTCTCGGCTCATTAGTGAGATGTAATTTCCCTAGTGGGTATTGTGTTAGTTTGGTAGTAGGATGTGCACGGTAAGGGGACGGTGAAGTATGTGAGATCTTCTGGGAGACCGTGGGGACCAACCATACTGATACCCTTGGAAGAATAGAAGATAGATGGTGGTGGCCTTGCTTGTTGATGGGCTTGCAGGTGGGGACTAGTAGATCCTAGGACTACAACAAAGTTACGATACATGGCGGCATGCACATAGCCCCACAACCTTTGATATAGATCTAGATGGTAAAATTTCAATTTCAATTCGTTGTTTATTTTCTAGCTACGATGAGGAAAGGGATAAAGAAATGCGAAAAACAATCGAAAGATCGAGATCGTCATGAAATTTCGTCGGGGATCGAAAGACTCATGAGGTCTTAAAGAATCCAGGTCATCCGGGAATAAATTGAATAAAGGATCAAAATCAAAATCTCAGGCTCGTCGTCAGCGAAAGGGCATGAGGTAGTTGGTGGTGAGGAGGAGATTGTAGGAGATGATGAGGAGTTGGATATTGGTGGGGATGACGTTATGGATGAGGCTAAGTGATAGCTCAAAGAGCGAATGGTGGATGGAGAGGAGGACATAGCCAGGGGGCCACCTTTTCTATGAGATGCCACAGTGGACCAGAGACTAGCAGATATGTAGAGGAGATTAGATGAGGTCTTGACACAGGCTAGGACTCTTTAGGTAGAGCTAGAGGTGACATAGGTGGAGTGAGATTAGGCTATGATTAGACAATAGGAGGCACAAAGTTGGTGCTTCAAGCTCAGTTCGATCCAAGATAAGTATCAGATGTTGTATGAGAGAGTGGTTTCAAAAAATTAGTGAGAGCGTGGTTTGTCTCGATCTTAGAGCAGGACAAGCAGTTGTGCAGGTAGTAGTAGCAAGAGCCACAATAGCCATAGTTAGAGCAGTGTGGGTGGCTCTACATCATCGGGCCAATCTTTAGGGCATAGGTCCCATCACAGTCACAAGAATTCCTTGGGCTATAGATCCATAGCCATGGATCATTAGGTTCAGGTCACAGGTCCCAGCATAGCCAGCCACCTGTCACATATCCTTTAGCCTCACAAACACAACCTGCCATGTCCTCTTAGATACCATCAGTTCCTGCCATAGATCATCAATCACCTCATTCTTCTCCTCAAGGGGATTAGGAGAGCACAACTTAGGGCATTTTTATTGTCATCTTGTTGTTATGTTTGAGACATTATGTTGGGACATGTATATTTTGACCATCGAGCCTGTGAACTCTATTTTTGGGATACCTCGTGACTCTATCCTATAACATGATTTTTGAGATTATATATATGATGCAGTTTTGACACGGACTATATGTTATGTGTTATGTGAAGATGCATTATGGTTTGATTATTGCTATGTGATATATGCATTTATGATGAATATTACTATGATGATGCATTTTATATGTTATATGATGTATGTGTTGGACTCAAGCAACACTGAGAGGGGGGGTGAATTAGTGTTGTGCAATTTGCAACTTTATTAATCTATTCTCTCAAGTGCGTAAAACATTTAATCAAAAGAAATATGCATCAACATATAACAGTAAGCCACAACACAATATCACAAGGATTTTTACATGGAAACCCGGTTAAGGGAAAAACCACGGTGGAGGTCAATCCATAATTTGAGTACTCAAAATATAATTGTTTTACAAAAGAGAATGCACTTGCATTCAGACACACTACCTAGAGATCACTGCTCAAAATCAGGAAGGATCACTTCCTTACAAAATATTTGGATTACAACAAAAGGTTGAACTAAGTAGATAGCATCTATAAATGCCTTATTACAGTTTTGGTTAGGTGCATAGATCATATTCTGGACCTCCTGTCTGATTCTACACTTTGCTCTGCTCTGCCTTAATTCACTTCACAAAAATCCTCTTCTGCACTAATGGAAATCATTCAACTGCTCTTATGATATTCGTACAAACATCAACACATATCGAACTCTCATGCATGCACATCAAAACAAATTAACTGATCTCATATATATCTTCTACCAAGAATTCAATCTCTATATGTCAGCTTCAATAAAATAGAAAATATATTCCATTTGTCGGCTCAAATCATGAACAAAATTTAATGTGCATCCACCAAAGTTGGTCATAGAATAGTTAATACCTAAAACAAAATATCCAATACAAAAATACTTTAAACAATTCCAACTTAAACATCCACAACACCTAACATTTGCTTAGTCAGCCTTCATATACTGATGAATAGAAAATTGAACAACTGGATCTCCTAAATCATACACCACTTGATGCAACAAAAAAAAACCTAAGAATAAGAAATTTCAAATACCCAACGACCTTCCCTGAGATCCACAATCAAAACTAATAAATTGATAATGCAAACTACTTGAGAAATTCAACTTCAGCCAAATACCCTGTTCTTCACTCTGTCTTCTGGTGTAGTCAGATACTGCAGTGTAGACTAGATCAATGACTTAGGTTCCCATCAATGACAACACTAGAAGCCATATTCCAACAATCTACCCCTTTGGAATTGATGGAAACACTTAGTGAAAAATGACTAAGTGTTAGAACCTTCAAAACTTGAAAATGTCATAACTCAACAAAACTCCCCCTATGATTGATAAGGAATTTTTCACTACTATCTCTCCCCCTTTGAAATCAATGATAAAAAGATAATAAAATATTTTATTTCTCCCCATATGAAGTGTAGCCAAAAACTCACTTGTTCAAAAATTTGAAGAAATACAGCTGCTAATTGAAGATAATTTTGTACTTTTCCTTCATCTCTGGAAGAAACTTCTTCCATGCTTCCACTGAAATCTCGATGATTATGATCATGTTTTTTTTAGATGTCTGGTTGATAATCTTGATGAGGGATTCCATAATGGTGAAGGAATCATCCAATACTTCTCCCTTTCTCAGTATCTCAATCAATTTTTCCAGCCCACATTTTGTTATGTCCTTTACTTTCCAAAAGGTGTCAACAATCATGTTCCTAGTGTTCTAAAAATTTGTATGCTTTGTCTGCAATTCTTGAATCCTTTTTTTGATCGGACCATCTTGATCTTGAGACATGTTAAAATTTTGACCAATATTGTTCAGTTCTCATGATTCAATTTCTTCCATCTTCTCCTTATACTTGTTGATTGTGTAAGGCCATCGAAGATAGTAGTTATAAATGATATTTGTTGTGCTTATGCATTTCCTTAGTTTATTTATGTTCTTTTTCAACTTGGTAAGTGACAATGTGTACTGCTTCTTCATATGTAGAATCACTTATTCTTCTTCCTTATTTTGTCATTTCATTTTCTTGTTCTGGTTTAGCTATTTTTAGTTCTTTTCCAAGGGTGTCCTCAGTTTCCTTATCAAATTCCTCTTCTGGTATGTCCACAATCACTTGTTCTTTCCCTTTCCCTTCAACTTTTGAAGTCTTGCAAGTTGGTGAAGTACAGACAAAAATTTCCTTTATTATTCTCTTCTTTCTCTCCATCTCACCGAAGGAGGAACCAAATTCTAGTTCCCTTACCAGAATGGAAATACCAATTGATCCAAACTTCCTTAGCAGACCCTTAAAGAAACTTTCATACATTTGATCACAGTTTTCCAAATTGTTAGAGTATATGTAAATCTACTTACAAACTGGTTCACTCTCTTCCCATATTACATTGTTATTCAAGGGCAAACAATTCATAAAATACATCACAAAGAATATAACCAAAGTACCAAACCTAAAAGGGTAACTTGTCTCCTTTGTCAATTGCACGTTCTCCATCAATTGATCTTTTAGTAATCCACAAAGATCAAAATCCTCATCATGTCAAAATCCTGATCAATGACTCACTCTATCTTCTGGTATAGTCAGATATTGTAGTGCAGACCGGATCAATGACTTAGGTTTCCATCAATGACAACACTAGAAGCCATATGCCAACAATATGTAGTTATGATGGGTATTTATGATTATATGCCATGATGATACTATGTTATGTATGATGATTTTGATGATGATAATGTCCTATTGTATGGATAATTTTTTGATTCTAATGAATTCCATGTTTATGATGATGGATGCATTGGTGTATGACTCTATATGTATGGATAAAGTGACATCTGATGCTTTATCTTATGATGTGTATTGATGATATTTCCAATGTATGAAAATGTTTAATGGACTTTTTATGTTATATGAATGCAAATGATATATGGATGTTTAATGAATGTGGATGCAAACATGTAAATGGAATTTTAATGAATGTATGTCTTAATGAGTGCTTTTAGGTAAATGCATGTATGTAAATGTATAATGAGCTAATGAAATGTCTATATGATCATGTATGTGATGATACTTTTGTATTTCATAGGATATCCTTAGGAGATAGAAGGAGAGAAGTGACAAGATAGAAGGAGAAGGATGTTAGTGCAGAGAAAGAATACTTTAATATATTTCCAAAGAACTAATAGTTGTTGCTCTAATCATCATTGGGCAAATTGTTGTGATTCCCAATAAACACCATGATATGACATAGATCAATGGTGTGCAAGGTCGTACCATCAGATAAGACAAGTAATCACAGACAAGGATGATCATGAATCATAGTAAGAGCTTAGTTGCCCCAGTCTTTTTGTCACAACCAACTGAAAACAAGAAAGGAAAAAAAAGACAAGCCATGAAATGTCATTTCTCCTCTAAATCTTGGTGTTAGGACATCCTCGAGGAACTAGAAACATGACCTTCTTTTAAAAAAAAGACAAGATTGTTGGATGATGTGGTTGTCATTGATGTCAACACCATTAGCATTATTGTAATGAAGGTTGTATATGTCAAGGATATTGAGAAAATTGTTAAAGGAAGAGTTCCAGGTTTCCAGTGGAACAACAAAGGTCATGAAGGTGTCTTGCTCTATACATTCAAGATCAGTTGTTGTGGACTAAAGGGTTTAGTGATGAGAGTATCTAGTTCATCTACCGGAATTTTCAGAGGTCCGCGTGAAGATTTGATCGTGCTATGATCAGTTGTGTTCTCACAGTATTTCTATGAGTTTTGTCAGTGTTCATGATTGAAGTTTATGTGTTTCTAGTAATTTATGTTCTTGCGGATGATTCTTTGTTAGTTCTTTTTGTTTGTGGATTCTTCTAGATCATTCTCTATTCTTGTTGTATGTCCATGTTGATCGGTGTGCTCGTGGTCGAATATTTTTCTCGGTATGTTCAAGTTTTCATGTTCTTGGTTGACATGATGGTCGTAATGTGTTGTGGATCCTTGAAGATTTAAATTTGAATATTTGGCGTGCTCGAGGATATTGTTTTGGGTCACATCATGATATTAGCCAATGGTGTTTGATCCACATTGAAAATTTATTTGTAAATTTGGGTCGACATTGAAAATATGTTTTATATTTTTGGCCGACAGGGTTGTTGCTGTAATTTCATGTTGTGGATATATAAGAGCATTTGTTTGAACAAAGTTAGTGTGTATGAAGTGAAGAAAATCTAGAGAAGATAAAGTGTGTGAATATTGATCTATTCATTTGATTGTAGAGTAGAGTGAGAAGAAGTTTGAGTGAAGTGTGAAGAAGGTTTTCTCTGCTTAACTGGAACTATAATCAGGCTTGTGTAGAAGCTATTTTCTAAGTTCATACCCTATAGATCTAATCCATATTTTTTTGTATTGTTAGGCAGTGAGCCCTCTTGTAT